>ML136689.1:0-88752 GCA_003999625.1 Oryzias javanicus
TCCCTCACTACATTTGCGTCTTTTTATGTCTTATTTTGTGTACAGTGCACTGTTTTCTGATTGGTTGTTGACCTTTCATTGCAATCAGATCTTTGTTTTCATTCTATAAATATGGATTTACTTTTCTATGAATATTTGAACTTTCAGAGTTTAAACAGGAGAAAAAGTGTGAAAATCTTCATGTCTGTCTGACAAAAGTGTGTGTAGTGAGGAGTTTTACAGCTTTAAAACATTTGTAATCCTACTTTGCAGATTTCACTTATCGCAGGTTATTTTTAGTGCGTATACTGCGATAAACAAGCTAACACTTTAGTCCTTTTTCAAAGCAGTGAGACGATGAGATATCTCCAGAACAAATGCCACCAAAAAATCATTTTTTTTTGCTATTGTCAGTCACTTTAAGCTTTTTTTTTTATTTATTTTTAAATACAGTAAAAAAAAAGAAACATTGGATCAATGAACAGAGGTAATTGTTATATTTGAAATTAATATTTTTCATCCAATTAGAATTCTATACTGATTGTTTACTCAACTTAAAAATGTAATTTGATAGAAACTAGTATTTTTAAATGTAACAAATTACAAAACTTTTGTTAATTGATACAATTTATATTCTGATTGGTTGATATTATTTGTACGTATTTACCATTACAAAGCTGATCAAATTTCTTGTTGATGCACATTGTTACATTGCCCGCATGTATTTTAACCCTAACAGTATCCTTAACCCCGCCCTATTTCTGTGTAAATAAACAGTTCCAATTTGATTTAAATCTCTGTGCAAAACTTCCTTCTTTAGGATTCAAAGTCTAAGGACTTAAACTTCCTTTTTACGCTAATAACAAGTGTTTGTCAACAGATCACAAAAGCTGTGTGTCCTGTTATACATGTAATGATTTTATTCTGCATTTATGGGGAAACAATTTATGCTCTAGTTATTCTGAGAAAAACTGGTCCTATACAGGTCTTTATTTATTTATTAGATATTGTTTTTAAGACTGAAATAAACAAAGTTGAGGATTGGTTCTTCACTTTTTTATGATCACATTATGCTATGTGTATATATATATATACTTCAACTAACAAAAAGCAGTTTTTTAATTTAAATTAAAATTATATTTTAGCTGCTGTTTAGAAAGGTCAAAAGTTAAATAACTACAACAGAGTTAAATAAACTACAATCTTTTCAAATACTCTTAGTTTGAGGAGGCTTTAATTCACCCAAGGTTTTCAAAGTTTATGGAAATAACATCAAATAGTGGAATAAACTTGAACAGTTTCCATTGATTTGAACTGTCTTTAGTAGAAATATGCAGAATAAACATGGTTAACAGGTGAAGGTAAAATACAGAAGAGAAGGACTCCAGAAGTACTGCAATTGTTGTAGATCCACCTGGTATGAAAAAGAAAAAGCTTTAGGAGCAGACACAGAAACCGAACATGTAAAAGAGAATGTTGTGATAAGGAAAAAAGAAAGGACAAATGTATGGAAGGGCATTATTGATAGATAAAGAACAACTCCAATGAAAATCTTCTTTTGTGTTTTTAGCATATTCTTCTAATATTTTCAAAAAAAGTTTCTGATAAAAACTGCTTTTTTGAGTAGTTCTTAATTCAAAAACCAGATGCTTGAAAATGCTCAGACTGATGATGCAGCTTCTGTAGCGGGGGTGGCCAAAGTCTTCTCTCACTGTGTGCACACTCTGGCCCGTTCACACTCAGGTACTTGTGATGTAAATGCGATTCTGGCTCAAAACTGTACAACAGGATTGATGCAATATTGTTTTTTTTTTTTTGGCAAGGCTAATGTTAGCTTGAGGCTATGAGGACCTGCACGAGTGCATAAAACAGAGCTCTAAACGACGAGGAGGGGGCGCGGTTGTTCTGCACTGACAGTCTCGCCTACAACTCACATTTGTATTTCTAATGAGCTACTGCTGCTATGCATCAGATATGTCTTAAAAACGGTCAAAGGCTTTTTGATTTTGGCTAAAAACTGCATAATCATGATTGAAAAACCACTGGGAACGATTTTATGATTAAAAATATAGATTTGGAGCAGGCCTTGTTGTGACGGCCCTGGGCCGTTTGGGTCAATTTCTGCTGCCTGTCCCTTTGCTGCTCCTCCTTTCGCACAGGTGCAGTTGTTTTCCACCCAGAGAGGATGGAGATAAAAGGATCCACCTTAGAGGTGCTTGGTGGAGACCCTTCGACGCCTGTCAGTCAGATCCGTTGGTTGCAGCTCTGGTTCTGCTGGTCCTCCCTACTCTGTTGGCTTTTCGTATGCACATTAAAAGAGCTTAGTGCTATAAACCGGTCTCGTCTCCCCTTTATTTGTTACGGTTCAGAGCCAGCCGTAACACTTATTCATACTGGGCATGCGACATGTTTTTGAACGCACCAAAGGCACATTTAGCCCACAGTATTCATACAAGATAAGCAGGGATGGGCTTCTTCTTATACTGTTTACTAGAGCTTGTCCACCACCTACAACAGGAAGAGCCTTGGTGAAAATGTAAACATGCTGCAAATTTTGCTCCAGGCTTTTTGTTTCACAGCTCTATTCAGATATACTGTATGAAAAGCTTGGAGCCATAATTCCTGTAGGCTCAAATCACAATTTTTAATTTCTCCCTCATGATCAACTTTCAAAGGGTTGGTACTGCTATGAATTAAAACGGGACGCCATCTATTCGTCCAAGTCCCTGATTGGTCAAAGTTCAACTAGGTTTAACTTGCAACACGTTAACAATGGCAGTGGGTTTATGTATGCCTTGTTTCCACTGAGTGGTTCAGACCAGACTGGAATTTTGGGCATTTCCATTAGAAAATGGAATGGACCCGTTAGGGCGGAGCTTCTGCCATCACATGATGTAACCCATCGATTAACGAAAGGGTTTTACGACAACAAGATGCGTCCGACCAGGACTTTTCCTGACTCAAGATCCAAACTAAAAGTTTTGTCCTCTTTTTGTCTGTTTTCTTCTTCGCCCCTCGCAATCTACTTGCAAAAAATAATAAATTCTTTGCACACAGTTTTCCCCTTATTTGCAGGGGTTTGGGGACCAAAGAAATACTAAATCCATGAATACAGAGAAACACACACACATGTTTTTCCTGCAACGTGGGGACTCATGACTGGAAGGCAGACTTCAGTTTTAGAGAAATTTAGGCAAATTTTTTCCCCGCCTTTTCTTTTTAGATTTTTTGGCCCTCAAACACACACTTGCTCACTAACTTTTCACAATCTTAAAATCTTAATTTTTTCTTGTTCTTGGGTACCGTTGGGGACCACAGCCCTTTCTGTCTCACCTGACCCCTGCAGCCGAAGAATGTCTGTTACCAACCCATACTCATCAAAAACACATCTGATCATGCTTTGTAAACATTTATTGAAGAACTGTAGAGTATCACTTAACATAAAGTTTTTTTTTAAATTCAGAACAATAGACTGTTCCGCAGCGTAAAGGACGGCTTCATCCATGATAAACAACCTGCTCTGGATTATAATTATCCTCTCTGATTATCTTTAACATTTTCTGTGTGTTTCTGAATCAGCTTCTTTTATGCTGTAGTCTCACTGTTTTGATGGAGAGCCACACCCCTATGCAGTCAATGAGCTTTGACGGTCTAAAGTTCACTTGAACTGCCCTGACCATTCTTAACCGGTCAAGAGGGGACTGGTCTGGTCCGTACCTCTCAGTGGAAACGAGGCAGTAGAGCCTGAAAACGCATGTAGAAACTTGCATAGCGATGCCTGAATACAAGTGTTTTAAACCCAGAAGCCCAAAACAACTAGTGTTTCGTGGACTTCTCATTGGAAGTGGCCGCTGTAACACACGTTGCTGAGGGCGGAGTGAACCCAGCTCAAGGGTGATGGGATGGAAAAGAATGAAGGACGATGAACACGCTGCGTTAAAAGAAGATGAAGTGGGAGGAACAGGAGACGACTAGGAAAGTGTTAAGAATGACTTTTTCTGTCTACTAAAAATTACTCAAAATGTTCTTAAGAAAAAGCCAAGGACCAGGTCTCATCGATCACAGTTGTTTATTACACTTTTGCAAAAGGGAAAAATCTCACAGACAGAACCGAACCGAACCGAGTCACGTCAGTGAGAGTTCTCAGCAAACTCCTCCCAGGCCAACGCCTTTATACTTTTCCTGGGACAGGAAGGACTTCCTGTGTCAGAGGTGGGACTTCCTGTGTCCGAGATCACAAATCCTCAGCCCATGTGGGCCAGCACAAAAACATTCCAGCAGCTTCAGTCTTTAGGGGGAGGGGTTGCTTCAAGACACACACAGATCCACACAATTCTGCCAATTAATATTCTTAACAGTTCGGCCCTGTTGTGGGTCTTGAAGCACACGAGCTCACAACAGCAATCCTGAAAACATCAGTCTCAAGTCTCCTGCATGAACAGTTTTAACCTAAAACATCATTAGCAGATTTTTCTGTTCCAAGCCCGTGGAGGGGGCGAAAACCCAGTGGGGAAAATTCCCCCTCGTCCCACTTAAGGTGCGAACACTTCAAAAGCCACGGGTAGCTAAGAAAAGCAGGGACTATAAAAATGTACTTCAAAAAAACATACTTTAAAAAATACATTTATCATCGTCATCATCAGAATCATCATCGTCATCAGCCTGCAAAAGATGTACCATAACTTGACTGTAAGTGAAATCAAAATAGAAGGAATAAGGGTCTTGTACGCCCAAACATATTTAACCAACCGTCCCACATGGATGTATCAACACCTGAATGTGCCTTCATTTTATTGCTCAGATTACGCAGTCCTCCTACTGCATGAGTCAGGCTTCCATCGGTGGCGGTTGCCACTAATTTTTCTTGACAGCTTCGAACCCAGGTTGGGTCCAGTTACTGAGGCTTTGGTGAATCTGTCCTGTGTGTTTCCCCTGTCGCTGAGGGACAACCCATAGAATCTTGAGTTGGTTCTGGTAATTGTCACAGAAATCGTCATTGCTCTGGGTTTTGTGACCTGCTGTAAGGACTAGAGCTGGGGTAGGAGATCAGTTGGCTTCTTCGGCACCCAAAGGTTTTGGTACCGGGCGTCTTCCACTCCTACCATCCTTCAGAGGTACCAGCTTCTTGCAATGGCTCTGGTGGATCCAAGTGGCTCTCTCAGCAATCTTCACAGCAGTGGAGGTGGTCAGTTGGACAGTGAAAGGATCTCCCACAGCGGGGTGCAGCCCAGGTTTTTCTTTTGATCACCTTGATCAGGATCTGGTCACCTGGCTGCAACAGCTCCACCTGTGGGGAACAAGGAACATCTGGCAGATTATTTGTTCTCGACACTTCTTCACTTTGCAACAATTCTCTCATCCATTCTGCTGTTTCTGTGGTTAGTTGGTTGATCAACAATGTGTATGTGCAGGTGTTTTTGTTTGCATGCGTGGATGAAGATCTGAGTGAGTGTGTGGGAGTTGTCTCTTGACTGCAGGCACAAAAATGTGAACACCAGGTGAGAAATAACAAGACACAAAGAGGACTTAGAAGTTCTGTTAGTCTAAGTCACACAAAGGACTAATAAAGCTTTAAAGGAACATTCAAGTTAAACTTAAGAGAAAATTAAAAGAGAAAAGAGAAAATTAAAAAAAACTTTGAAATTCTTGACCTGAGCCGCTACATTAACAGTTAAAAATCTTTTCAATGTGGAAATGTCTCTTCAAAATGTCCAAAATGTCCATCATCCCCCCTGTAGAGACATGGTAAGACCCATGGCTCATCACTGCTGCCATTTTGAAAAAGTTTTTCTTTATCAGGGGAGTTACTTTGCATATCAATGAAGACATTAGTAGACAGGGCATTGTCCACCTTGAGGGTAAGGCTGGTAGTGCTGGTTCTGGTGACTCTGTTGTGGTAGGTTACTGTAGTCGTAGTTTCGCCATTGGTTGAAACCACCTTGGAATTGCTGATGCGGGCCCCAGTTATCCGGGCACTCTCTGGACAGATGTCCGGGCCAGTTACAGGTGTAACAGTTCCTTTGTCCGGTATTGGGCTGGGACCTCAGGTGATTTCCTCTTCCTCTGAAGTTCCCTCCATAATTGTTGTTATTGTGCCAATGTCCACGAGGGGGCCCATGTTGGTGGTAGTAGATGGCGTTCTCCTCTTCTTCCAAATCATCGATGAGCGAACCAGCTTCCGTGACGGCCAGAAAGACGGCCGTATCAGGTTGAGCCTTAGTGTGTTTCTTCTTTTTCTGTATGGTTTCAGCATGTCTGGCATAATTCATAATTTCGACGGGGCCATCAGTGGTATGATTAACGTTGTATTTCTTTATAAATTCAGAGATCATCGGGATGAAGCCATTCAGGAGGGCAGTTTTGAGCTGTTGCTGGTATGCCGAGTTAGGTTGTGGGTCCTCCTCCAGTCCACTGTAGGCTCTGAAGACTTCTTCCAGGCGCCGAAATACTCGTCCACTGGTTCGTCGTCCTTCTGTTTGGTTAGCCCGATCTTGATGAAGTTAGTAGTTCTCCTCCAAGTTCGTTCAACCCTGGCATATAAGTGATCCAGCTGCGTAGCTAATGTAGGATCACCCCCAGGCAGCCAGGCGTCGTTTCCATCCTTCCCAGTGAAGTCTCCTCTGACTCTCGTGAGGTTGTGTTTCAGACTCTTCTTCAGGGTTTTTCAGTTTCCCATCCATTTAGGACGTAGGATGCCATAAGGAGTTTATGATTCTCCACCCCACTGTCGAGGGTCCACAGTGGGGTCTCCTAATCCGGAACACGCATCAGTGCATTCCTGCTCGGTCCATGGGCGGTAGACCGTCATGATGGGACTGGAGCCTTGTACGTTGGGGTCATGGTGAGGGTTCGCCACCTGAACCATGGGAAATGTGTTGGCCATTTGTGATTCATCAGGTGGTGAGGGTAAATCCTTGATTGAGAGTCCGAGGAGATCCCTGTGAAGTTGGTCAAGTTCATGGGCAGAAGGATAAATGCCTTTATCAGAATTCAAAGTCTTTGATTTTGAAGTTGATTGTTGCTTGTCCTCTTGGCCCGCTTTATTCGCATGTTCGATTTCTTGTTGCTTGCGAACCTTCAATCGGCCTGCTACAGTGTCAGCTAAGCGGTCATGTGGGTAAGGGGAGGTGCCATGCTGTCGTCTTCCTCTTGAGGAATGTTGGCTGTAGCACCAACAACAGCCTGTGCGTGGTGCTGTGGAAGTGGTGGAATAGGGGCTGCAGCACCACCATCAGCCTGTGGATGAAGCTGTTGGGGTAGTTGGTTCACAATCTGTGGGCGGATCACAGCAGCTGCACTCCGCCTCATCTTATCTCTGTCCTCTTCTCTTCACCGCTTGAGTCAGCCATGCAAGAACAGCTTGCAGTTCTGGGTCACCCTTCTTTTCTCTCTTTTGTCCTTTTTAATGTCCACCAGAATCTTATCGCGCAGGGTTGTGCAGGCTGGGACGGAGAGGTTGCCTTTGAAATAAGGGCTTCTTGTTCCATTTCGCAATATACTTTGCACTTCCAGGGACTCTTTGATCCATAAATTTAGAATCCCCTTTTAATTCTAATTTACTCTGATTTTTACCCATGTTGAGTTACTTTTATCCACTATTTTATGAAAATATTTATTTTATGAAACTGAAATATTTGTCTATGCGACGTACGTCCCTAGTTTTTTTATGTATTTACGTATTTATTTATTTATATATATTTGTTTCTTTTATTCAGTTAATTATTCCTTCAAATCTCTATGCTATTTCGATTTAAATGCTTAAAAGCCTTAAGGGACAAAATTAAAAAAAAGATCTTATAAAAATTGAAATGGAATATTTAAGTGAAAACGTAAGGGGAAATAAAAGTATAATAAAATGAATTTCAGAGGAATATTCAAGAGAGAATGTAAAAATAAGATTTTTTATTTTTATGTATTTCATTAAAAAATTTAAAGAAAAGGGTTTTAATTTTTATGCATTTATATTCATGTAGCCTTAATTGAAAAATATTCAAATGAAAAATTTAAAAGAGATAAAAGAGAATAAAATGTAATTAAAGGAATACGGAATAATAAAGTGAAATTACAGGAACAATAAAATGATATTAAAGGACCAAGAAACTGAAATTAAGTGGAAATAAAATAATAATAAAATGAATTAAGGGAATGAATTAAAAGAAAATAAGGAATAATAAGATGAAATTAAAAGCAATATTTAAGAGAAAAACGTTAATAAAAAGAGTTTTATTTATTTATATATATTTATTTAGTTATCTTATTTTATTTATTTGTTTATTTATCTTTAATTAAAAAGGGAGAATTAAATGCTAGGAATAACAGTTCAGGACATACACATAGACATTAAAAGACGCACACACACACACTGAGACAAGTTCCATGCACATACAGCCACACCCTTAGACAAAGACAATGCTGCATGCACTCACACTATTTATGGCCAAACACATCCAATTTTTCGTACGAAATTATTTTACTTTATTTACCCAATATCCAGTTTTCTTCTATGCAATTTTATGAGCTCAGTTATCCACAAACCTTAAATTTCACAGCTAAAAACAATAAGTCTCCACCGTCAAAGCGCCCTTTAAGCCCCCCTTCTGAACGTCCCTGCAAGCAACTTCCCCCTGTCCTGCGGCCACTACAATTAGCTTAGCTAGCTCAACCACGTGAATTCCTTTGTCTAGTAGCTTAGCTTAGCTGAACCACATGGTCTTTTGTCTGTTAGCTAGCGTTTTTCCACGTGTCTATTCAGTTAGCTTAGCAGCTCCACGAGGCCTTCTGTTAGCGTCTCCACGTGGATCCCTCTTTGTTCATGCCAGTTAGCTTAGCATCTGCACATGGCCTACTAGCGTAGCTCGGCCCAGTTCTTTGTTCGTTCTTCCACAGTCAGCTCCCCCCACGGTGTTTTTTCCTTTTAAATGAAAATAAAACTCTTTAACGAGCGCTTTACCATATTTCACTATTTCAGTCTTAAATCACTTCTTATTTTCCCGACAAAGACCTTTTTTTCTCCACAAAACCTTTTATTCCGTCTAACCAACCTATTGTCGACAAACACGTACAACTTTTCATTGGTGCCTGCTGGCGATAGAGTTGATTTAAAATTACTTCTGCCAATGAATGCTTTTTCCCACGCGCATTCCTGCGGACCTGATCGATTTCTAATCGACGATTACGTACAATGTACCTTAGCGACCGCTAAAAATATTACCATGTACATTGGCAACCGCTGAAAATATTACCGACCAAAATGCTCCTGTGCCGCGAGCGGAGAACGGACCCGGCGATTGTATTCGACAACCCCCCTAGGATTTAAACTTTTTTCTTATTCACGTTTCTTATGCCTTTTAAAACCTTTAATTAGACTGAATCAATGACTGACCTGGTCCGATGGCCCTCAGGAGACGTCACCGCCTCGGAGGGCTGCCGCAGGAGGATCCCTAGCGCCGGCCTCGGGCTCAAACGTCGTGTCCGAGGTCTTTGTTACGGATCCCGATACCGGTGTCCGCCCACGTGGAATTCGGCTCACCTCCCGCGCAGTCCTTCGTCGACGGTTGTTGTCTCCCGGGTTTCGGCACCAACTGTTAGAATGACTTTTTCTGTCTACTAAAATTACTCAAAATGTTCTTAAGAAAAAGCCAAGGACCAGGTCTCATCGATCACAGTTGTTTATTACACTTTTGCAAAAGGGAAAAATCTCACAGACAGAACCGAACCGAACCGAGTCACGTCAGTGAGAGGTCTCAGCAAACTCCTCCCAGGCCAACGCTTTATACTTTTCCTGGGACAGGAAGGACTTCCTGTGTCAGAGGTGGGACTTCCTGTGTCCGAGATCACAAATCCTCAGCCCATGTGGGCCAGCACAAAAACATTCCAGCAGCTTCAGTCTTTAGGGGGAGGGGTTGCTTCAAGACACACACAGATCCACACAATTCTGCCAATTAATATTCTTAACAGAAAGTAAAGAGGGGAGTGGAAGGGTGGACCGGACAGTAAAATGGGACCCGATTTCCAGCTGATGGATCTCTTTTATTGTCACACCTACACACGTCTTACACCCACTCTGTCTCCTTCCCACACACTCTCCCTCACATCACATGGAGGGTAGAGGGAAATATAGTGAAGCTGTTTCTACCCGGAGGGGTCCGTTTTATCTTCCACAGTACATCAATTCACTCACAAGAGACCACAGGGAAGACATGTCTGTAAGTGAATACGTGTGTGGCTCTGAGTGTGTGTATGTCTGCCTCTGGGAAAACAAAGCTCACATAGAAAAGTTCAAATTGTCCTATATCATTCTTTATGACAAGTACAATAAAATAATGTACGGATCCCACACTGTTGGACAGAGCGTCCTAAATACTGCTGATCCGTTTGCAATCACCATCAGTTGTGTGTCAAGTCATCCGTTCCATGGTGCCCCAATGGCCGCGCATCTGTGCGTGGGTCTGTGACATTGTAATTCACAACCAAAGGCGCCAAAAGACAGCCCTAATGCTTTTTTGTCTTCATGTGTCCCATCAATGTCAAAGGAGACAAAAGCTTCCACCTACATAGTTTATATCTGGGTCCACATACCAAAGAAAAGTCTTATCTTTCAGGAGGAACCATCAATTTCAATGAAAGGTACACTCGGAAACAAACAGGAAAGCCGGCTATCATGAGAAGTGATGACCCCAACAGCCTTCCTTAAGATGTTTTAGCATAAAGAGAAAAGGAAGGACGATTATGAATATCAATTTTTTTTTTTTCCATTTCGTGTGCCTGAATCTTTACAATGTGTTGCTAGTCAAAACCCTCCTGCAGAAAAAACATGATTATCCATGAAAATGAAAATCTGTCATCAATGGCATCATTTGCTGCTTCTAAAGCTTAATGGACGGTACTTTCCTGCAATAATGCTGCCATTAGATAAGATGTAATTACCCCAGCTGCTTATTTTTCCTGAACAAGTTTGCAACAGTAAAGAAGTCAATAGAACCGTGAAGATGTTTAAAAAAACACTAGATGCAATGCACTTTTAAATTCATAAATAATGTTAAGTCCTTTGTGTTTGTTAATGCAGATCCTCTAACAATAACAACTGTATGGCGTTAGTTATTGGTCAAAACTCCAGGCATAAATAAGGGATGCATTGGCTTGCTTCTGATTGGTCTATTAGGGATGGGAGGCGGGGGGAGCGATACAGAGTTGTCTGCTATGAGAAATCCAAAGAGGAGACAGACCATTATCTTATTTTGGGATTGGGACCAACAGGAATTTTCAACAATAACAAGCATCGGCTTAGTCTAAAATCTGAGTGTGTGTGGCCCCCACCAACACCGCCAGAGGGGAACAGCCCTCACCTGTGAGCAGCTGAAATTCAGCTGGATCAAACTTCTCCCAAAAAGTTGTTTTATTATTTTTCACAAGCATAATAAAGAAAAATTTACCAGAATAAAAGGAAAAAGCTGGAAAAAAGAAAAACAGAATTCCAAGAAAACTTCAAAATAGACAGCAGTGCTCTTAAGAGAGAAATTGTGAATTTTTTTGGGCTGCATGGTGAGACTTTAGCCTGAATTTTTTTGCATTTTCATTCAAAAAACATGATTAGTCTATTGACAAATTTTATTTTTTGCTGTTTTATAAAATTACTACTAAAACTTTCATTCTATGTTGTGAAAACTGTTTTGGGGGTTTCCACAGCAAAATAAATCACATTGTTCTAGATAAAGTTTTCTGTTTGTGCATAATTTTATTTCTAGTGTATGAAAATAGCATGGACTAATGATAAATGCTTACTAAAATGATATCAAATAAGCAAGCAGGTAGTCTTTAAAATTGAAAAATAGATGTAATTCAAAAGTAACCATTTTTTTGGCTCTAGGTTCCAAATGGGTTAAAATAAACTTGCTAAATGTAAAATTTTGTGTGTGATTTCATATTATGATTATTTGCAGATAAGTGGCTGGCACATACTGTAACTATAAAAAAAAAAAAAAAATTAATGCTGATTAATCGCGATTAATTTTTTCCAAAAGTGTGATTAATTAGTTATTCTTTTTAATCGATTCCTGGCCCTACTATATTCATATCACACAATGAAGCAATATACAGTCATTGCGTGAAACTGTCATGACTTTACATCACTTTCCATTATTGAAGACGCAGTGTAGCCTCGAGAAAATGGACATCGTCCAGTGTTTCTCCCACGGCGTCAAACTACCCAGCACCATCTCTGATTATTCTGGTTTTCTTAAAGAATATATTTTTTATTATGGGAAAAAATGTTTAGTTGTTTTTAAGTTCAAGCTTACTTATTTTGCTTTAAGGTTCTCCTCCTGTGTGCAACTGAGTTTGACACTCCTGACCTAGCAGATCCACTGAAATATTAAATATATTTAGATGGGTGAATTCTTTCACCTAAAGCCACAGAAAAAAAGGTTTCAGGATTCCAAACACAAAGGATCCACGGCAGCCCACAAATTAAACAGAATTAGTGTCAGACCTGTGTTGGCATGATTGCTGTGGGCTGGGTGCACTAATACATTTAATGTGACAGGGGGAGCATGTTTTTAAAGGAACTCGAATTATCCCCTGCAGTGTGTCCTCAAGACAGCAAGGTAATGGGCATGCCGCCTACAATAAAAATAAATGATCATGTGTAGAAAGTGTTTTCAAGCGAGCTTGTTTAGCCTTGAAAGTGACCTCGGATAAGAATTCTGGGGAATTGCTAATCCTAATTCATTTAGTCTTTTACAGTTGACTCGATTACCTTGAGTGGAATCATTTATTTATTGTTGAACGCTGATGAACTATAATCAAAGCTTTCCACATTGATACGTTATTGAATAACCCAAACCTCTAACAACTCAGCGTTGGCTCCATTGTTTACATTCTTTTAACTACTGTAACTCTTCAACTGTTTACGCTATCAACATGGATTCTGAAGTGGCGAAAAACAGCTTTGCATTGTTACGCAACACTTTACGTAAGAAATGTGTTGCATATCGGTGTAAAACCAATATGAAAAAAACTTTTCTCCACATCAGGATCAGCTGATTCACATTGATGAAGTAAATGGTCGAAGGGTTGCGAAATGTCAAAGAGCGTGTGTTATTTAAAGTCACTGGCGACACCTCCAGTGTTAAAGGAATAATCTGAGTTGATTGGAATAGTTTTGTTTTTTTTTTTTTTTGGTAATTCAATATGAAAACCAACAAGCTTGTACCTGTTACCTGGAAATGTCAAACCTACTTCACTAAGTTCATGAAAATCTGAATCATTGGTTTACAGAAGTCTTACCTGTGATCATTTATAACTATTTTTCTTCAACATACTGAGTCAGTAAAAACCTGAAAATGATGGTATGGTATTGCGTCAAAATAATTTGTCTGAATATTATTTTGTTCTCATTTAGTTATTTTCTTGGGTTTCTGTGGAGGTTGGCTGTGACTCCTGTGACTTTAATCATTAGGGACACAGTATTTTAAGGGTAACCAAATCCTAAATCAACTTTTTTGGCTGTTGACCTCTATAAATGGGGCTTTAATAGTTCTGTTGGTCATTGCCCACTTTTTAACAAGTTGAAATAAACTTGTTTAATTCTTGAATGGATACCAAAAAGTGGGCCAGGAAAGTAGTGGAATGGACTCCAAGAGATGGAAAAAGAGCAAGGGGGAGAACCAATGCAGCGATGGAGAGATTATATTGAGAAGAAAACCGAAAGGGCCTGATGCACGTGGCGCAAGATTGCCAAAAATGGAGAAGTTTGTGGAGGCTACCTGCCAGCAGTGGCGTGACAGGCTGAAATGATGATGATGATGATGATGAATTCTTGAAAATATAGTCAAAAACTGTCTGTGTGCTGCCCCCTACAGGTTTAAACTAGGTATTAAATTTGAATTTCGTGATTGGTCAAACCATTCAAGTTCCATGTCATTTCAGAAGTCCTCTTCCTTCAGAAGTGTTCTAGTAATGATTACAGTCAGTGCTCTCCACTTCAAATTTTGGCTGTGGGCGGAGTCAACCTCCAACTTCCCTGTTTTGCTTTCCTTCAAGGATCTATCTTTGTCTTCAGTGTTGGCTTGTTGTATAGTTTTAAATTTCTGTGCTTATTTATTGGGTTTGTTTTATGTCCTTTCACCTACTTTGTGTGTTTATACATTCTCAGGACTTGATGCCTCTTTGATTGTGGAACAGACTTAGTTTTTGCTTTCTCTATTTAGGCGATTTAACTTCATTTTGAGTTTTAGCTTTTTGAAAAGTTTTGTTGCATCCCAGTCATAGTATCAAACAATCTTTTAGTTTTAAGGTTTTCAAATTTTAGCAACTCTTGTTCTGATCCCCATAACGTGAAATTTTGACTCAATTTAAAAAAAAGACCTATCTTTAAAATAAAATAAAATAAAATAAATATATAGATATAGATCTTACTGTAGTGTAACCTTGGTTATTTGGTCACTACATATTTACCATTCATCCATTGAGCCTTAACAATTCACCGTCTTTACTTCTCAGCCAATCACATTATTTTTGTGTCTTACATAGTTTTGGGTCTTACAAATACCCAAATATTTTTGTGACCTAACGTGCAATTTGTAATGACTTATTTGATAAAAATGTACATTTCTTTTGGTGAAGGATTTTGGAACTATATTTCTTTTTTACCTTCATGCCACTTTTTTGATTCAAACAGGATCTTTCAGTCAGGTATTCTTATGTAATGTGGATCTTTCTTGTAAAGGTCAAATACAGAAGCAGATTGTAACTGTCTGTGAGAATGAAAGCTAGCAGTAAAAAAAAAAAAAATAGGGGAGAAATAAAGAAAAGAATAGAAAAAAACCCTGAAGAGGGCAGAGATAGAAAAATTAAACGGATTAGACAGCTCATTCCCCCTTAATTCCCTTATCTTCTACTCCCACAGTGGATTGGGTTGAAACAGGAATGTTTACACGACCTCATATCCTGCTAAAGCCAAAACAGGCATGACCCGCATTATGCTAAATCTCCTATTTACCTGCCATAAAACCTCCACTAGACAAACAGCCTCATTTCTACTCTCCAGAGGTCAGTGGTCTCTCTGGGATGTAGTTTCTTTGCATAAGGAATCCATCCTTCCTCCTGATAAAAACACGCAGAGAGGACTGAAAGCACAGGCAATGGGATCAGATGGATGAGCACAAACCTTTACACCTGTATTATTACTCTTATTGTTACTCTTATTATTACTCAATCAGATTCAATTTCAAGTAATAAGTGAAAATCATCTGAAATGTCTAACTATTGAAGCCTGAGCTTCATGCACAGTAGCATTTCTGTTATGCAACAGTCTCAGCTACGCAAACTGATTTAAATGACCTTATTTTGTGCACTATAAGGCACACTTATGTTTTTTTTATTTTTTTTATTATTAGCTTATGGTTATGTTTAAAGGTCTTAAGATTTCAAGAGGTACAGTTTGACAGGCATTTTGTCAAAATTGCTGGTTGCGTGTTCTTGTGAACATGCTGACATATGCTAACTTGTAGCTTCGTCAAATTGATTTTTTTTTTTTTTTTTACCTGTTGCTAACTTGGGTGGGAGTTGGCAGATATATAAGATATCAGATTTTTTAAGTGTTGCAAACAAGGTTTGAAGTTACTGTTTGGGTATTGTGAATAAGTTAACAGCTCTATTGCTTCTAACGTGTAGTGTGTTACAAAAAAGTTATAGCGTTAGTGTGGCGCAGATAATAAAGTTTCTCTCTGACTCTTCAGAATCGCTTAATGTGCCTTATAGTTTGCTGCGCATTTTAAATGACATAATTTAAAAAATAAACTATTCATTGATGGTTCCCCATAAATAAACCTTGGTCTTTCTGCCAAAAGAGGCACATTTTCTCCTCAAAATTATTCAAAATTGATCGTCATTTTTCACAACATTTTAATTTAAAATGTAGTAATAGACACATTTAATTATTTTAACTGAGTCGTGGTCAATATCGGGTGACTATTTAAATTTTACAACTTTCTGAAGTTTATTATAATCACAATGTTGTATCTGCTTTTACCAAGTGGTACTCAAGTGGTATTTGAAAACTATGAATTGAAAGGGAAAAAAACAATAGACGATGTTTCCTATAGAGAAACAGGTAATATAGAAAAAATTATTATTTGTATCAGCAAAATTGTAATATTTTTGACAAAAATATGACTTTATTTTGATCAAAGTTTTATTTCTCTAATATTATTGAATCTTCTTGTATTATTGGACATCAAATAGAGCTATTTTAATACAAAAGTTTAGTACGCATTTCACTGAATAATCAGGGGGAAGTGGGGGTGGACCAGAGTTAATGCAAATTAACGTACTGATGTGAGACAGACTCTAAGCAACGCAACAGACGCTCCGCAGACAGGCCAGTCTAAATTTGGGGTTATAGGGTGCCTGTAAAATCTTGGTGTAGAGGTACTCAGACAGATATCTAAAGATGGCTGGAAAAAGGGAGGTTAAAAGAATTCTAGTGTACCAACACTCTCAAGGTAAAGTCTGACTGTGGGGACTGCAGTCTTTCATCCCTGAGAAAACTCTCTAACTGAACCCAAAAACAGCCCCAAAGCTTTGCATGTTTGATAGTTCATACTTGAGTAAGAAACTTTTCTTTCTTTTTTTTTTTTTTTTTTTGAGACGAAGATGAACAAAACATGAGTCATCTTTCCGAAACACACCTCCACTGAGAGTTTCATGGCTCAGCGTCTAACTCTAAACATGAAATGACTTGCAGATCCCAGACATCCAGTTTAGACATAACAGCAGCAAAGCTGGATTACTTTTCCTATTTTCAAACACTTTTCCAGACATTTTAACAGCTCTCTGTTGAACAGAAAGACGTTTCTCCAAGATATCTTTGGACCAAATACAGAACCCTTAGAACCGCCATTACATTTATTAGCAACAATTACAGACACTTGGTAGTACCTGTCTCCACTGGTTTCTATGGTACTGGATAATAGATCTCATACAAAGAGAAGTCAAGAAACAATAAATGTTTTACCGAATGACTGATATACATTTAACTGGTAGAGCTTATTTTTCCTTTTAAGAAAACATTTTTTTTTAAATATTACAGAGTGATCATCCTCCTACACACACAACTCCCCTGTAATTTGAACAATATCCATTACCGTGACTCTCCCTAAGAAATAATCAACATAATTGCCTTCATTTGAAGGGGACATTAGAGTGCTAACCCTTTGTGTGTACTGTGTGGTGTAAAGATAACTTTGACTCCTGTGCATTTCAAAGAAAAGGGAACACAAGGTCACATTATATAAGATTTGAAACTTTATGTCCTTTTACTGGGGTCATTACTAAATTGGCTAATCGTGGTGTCAAATTATTATCGGTCTGGAAATTGTTATTTACTTCTTCACTGAAAATCCTCCTCATTTTAGCGCTGAAAGATTTCCAAAGGAAGTGCCCTCTATTAGCTTGACAGGTGATGCATCAACACTGGCTGTATCTGGACTTACAGATGGGGCCTTGTTAGCTGAGTCAGTAGTGCCTAAAACCCAAACAGCTGCTGCTCCATCAGCCTTTTGAAATGCCTTCCCAGAGTAGATGAGTCCCAGACTCCAGAGCTGGAATGAATGGAAAACAGTTTGGGTCTTGCCATCAGGATTTATTCTTCCTCCTCAAAGTCATTTATTGTGCAGATTAGAAGTTAAGCGCAGGACAAAAAAAAAAAAAAACATGAAAAGTAGTTGGTGAATCCATTGGCGTGTACCGTTTTTTTTACCATATGAGTTTTTTTAATAATTTGGGAATCGGTGAAATTTATGTTATTTTTAGAAAATAAATAGGCTTACATGTTCATTTTTTTTCTGGGGGTGAGTATTGGAAAGAGTCTTATGACACGTTTTATTGTGAGATATGGCTAAATCTAGCATTTAAACAATTCAGGAGCCTAAGCAATGATTGAACTGGTGCTTTAAAAATTAAGAGGAAAAAAAGTGAATTCTTTCCATGTAAGAAGAGCAAAGATGCTTTATGTATATGACAGTCTGCCCTGCAGTTCCATTTTCTCACAATCGGAAGTTAACACATATTACCCCACTTATTGCCACAACGTTGGGCTTTTTCAGTGTTGTATGCATCACTCTGATCTGTAAGGTCTGAACTAGAATCTATAGCAGAAGTTATAGGAAGGACATTCATAAACAATTAATTAAATATGGTCATGTCAGCATTTTAAATTGGTAAACGAAATATTGTGACATATTTTACCTCCAACTATTTCTAGAGGGCGCTGCAGGTGTGCGTATTTGATTATGACAGCATGCAGAAGAAGAAGTGCGGCTCTGTCTGAGCTGCAGGTAGAGTCCAAAATAAACATGGAGGAGAATGTGATCGCTCCCTTGCTGAAGTTTTTAAGGGGTCTCTGGTCACATGCAAGATGGCAGCAGAAAAAATCTCAAGCCGGAAGGGGAAACTTTGCAAATTTAGCCGATTGCGTGAGTGGAAATTTCCTAAACTTTAGGAAACCCTTTCAAAAAAGATGTTTTAAAAACTTTTCAGAACTATCAGTTTTTGAGCTTTTAAATGTGAATTAACTGTAACTGTCTATCAGTTTAATGTGCAAGATGAGTTTCACATGGGACAGAAAATGTTAATCGTTTAATTTCTTTCAAGTCAAGAACAAGTGTTCAAATTAGTATAAGTACACCTGTTAACCTTCTGAGAAAAATCCAATGAAATGCTGTTCATTGCAGTTGCTTCATCTTTAGCTGCACTTTTGCAGCTTGGAGACTGAATTAGACACAGAAGTCTCCTTTGAGGAAGAGCACGAGTGCTGTGACAAACTTAAATGGATCTTGTCGTGTTTTCATGCAGCTTTTGTTAAAAACCGCTGAACAAGCTTCATATGATCACCTGAGACTGCCAATGGACTTGCTGCGCGGCACGCAAGCGCCAGATAGTGCTGTGACGTCACAAAATGCTCTTTTTAAGTGAATTCTTGACCTCATTCATCTCCATGTTTTTAACAACTTATTGCATGAGTTATCTTGTGCTTTATTGCAAAATTATGAT
Organism: Oryzias javanicus; assembly: GCA_003999625.1. Taxonomy (NCBI): domain Eukaryota; kingdom Metazoa; phylum Chordata; class Actinopteri; order Beloniformes; family Adrianichthyidae; genus Oryzias; species Oryzias javanicus. Next base: position 19,030 of record ML136689.1, read on the forward strand.
TTAATGGAAACAGCATAATTTCAAAACTGTATTTTTTCAAAATTTCTACAATTTCGATAAAGTTTTGCGCAAGTGTGTAATGGAAACGCAGCAATTGAACTTAGTCACAGAAAGACAGAAGTACCGCTGAAAGCGTTCGCCATTCGGATGCAGCTACTGCACTGGATTGTAAACCTCACCATACTGGGGGAGTCTCTGGATGATCTCATGAACCCTGACATGGAGATGCTATTTTTGAAGACCTGACAAAGACATATTCAGTGCTTCCATGCATCTGGAGCATCAGGTTTACCAAGATATTTTTTAATTTGATATGTGAATCATATTCAGTGTGAACGCAGCAATAGGGCTTGACAGAGTTGTTCAGAAGGGTCACACTTTGAGAGATAAACGTGACATATCATTTCTTTACAGTGCGTTTTTTGGCTGCTGTGACTTACATAATTCTCGGGCACAATCCCAATTCTCCCCATCTCCCTTCCCTTTAGCTCTGTCATGGCAGCCCCTGCCTCTGTCCCTCCCACTGCTGCTGCTCCTCATCAGGTCGATCACCTGCACCTGTCCGTCCTCCTACATAAGTCTGCTTCCCTGCTCCAATCACTGCCGGAACGTCTTGCTACGCAGCTCGATTACCAGCCCAGATTACCAGCCTGCCTAAACCTCTGTTTTCTCCACGCTTAGGAATACAAGTTCATGCTCTGCTTACCTGCCTGCCTGCCTGCCTGCCTCCACGCCCCTGTGCATACACACGGTGTTTTCCGCGACAACGCTGCCACTCAGCTGGGATCGTCTTCCTGTTTTCCACCACGCTTCAAGCTCTGCTCAAGGCCAGTCAAATGGATCCTGCTGCCTGCTTATCTCCTCACGGATCGCTTTTTAAGACCGCCACAAGACTACAACAAAGTTAAGACTATTTCATCTCAGCTCCTTCATCTTTTCCTTCTGACGGCACCCTCGTCTCCAGCTCCCCCTGTCGTCTGGCGGCGTTACTGCGCAAACCTGCTTGACTCTCCATCTACCAGCAATAATAAATATAAGTCCATTCCACTCCTGGGTCTGTCATTTTGGGTGGTCTTGTCACTAGCCCTGACAGAACGTTCCGGCCAGATGAACCCAAAGACAGCCCAAGAGTTCCAGTCTCAATGTGGAGGGAGCCTTCAGGAATTATGACGCGAGGATGGCAGAATTCACCACCAGACTTTGTGATATGACTGAGAAAACTGTCAGCCTTGAGCTTATCACAAGGACGTCCTACTACTGTTGCCATACAACCTAGGACTGAACCATGATCAACCCTCCGGAAAGATATGACGGTAAACCGCATTATGTCGAACATTCCTCTGCCAGTGTGAACTGAACTTTTCCCTGCAGGATTCTGCTTTCCTTCTTCTGAGAGATCCAAAGTCGCCTACGTCATCTCTCTGCTGGTCGGCCGAGCCGCACAGTGGGCCACAGCTGAGTGGGCCCGAGACTCTGATGCCTGCTCTTCATACCGACGGTTTTCAGAGGAACTCAAAGAGGTTTTTTGATCCTGTTAAACCCCATCAAGAGGCGGCTCGACAGCTAACGAGGATGCGTCAAGGCAAAGAGACAGTGGATGACTATATAATACGTTTTCGAACCACCGCAAGCAGTAGCAGGTGGAACGAGGAGGCCCTCTATGACATGTTCTACGAGGGTTTATCAGACGCCGTCAAAGATGGTTAACAGCTCGTGACCTTCCAAGGCGCATCAATGAATTAATGACTCTGGCAGCCCGTATTGACAGGCGCATCCACGAAAGGGGAAGAGAGAGGCAAAGACCGTCCAGGGCCTTTCTGAGCACCAGCCCAGTCCCGTACCAGACCTTTCTCCTGTCCAGGACCCAGTTTGGAGGAACCTATGCAATTGGGCCGTACCAGACTCTCCAAGGAGGAGAAGAGATCGTCGGTTCCAGCAGAACCTCTGTTTCTACTGTGGTTCCCCTGAATCATCGCATTGACAACTGTCCAGTAAAAGGTCCGGCTCAGCACGAGAGGAGGAGACGTGTGTGAGCCTTCCTGTGTTTTCTCCTCCAAGTCCAACCAGAGTACAAAGGCTTGTTTCCATGTAAAGAACCAGGTACACACTGACTCTGTGCTCATTGATTCAGGGGCTGACAGCAATTTCATGTCAGAGGAGATTGTACACAAGTGGGGGGTCAATGTTTCTCTACTGCAGCGTCCACTGTGTGTCAAGGCTATTGATGGCCACATTATAACCACAGCTGTTTTGTAACTGAACCAGTGAAGATGCAGATGACAACCATTTTGAGTTCGTCAGGTTCCATGTCATCAGAACACTGATATTCCTGTCGTTTTTAGGCTTGCCCTGGTTACAACACCATAACCCTCAGGTCGACTGGCGGTCGGTCGGGTCTGGTCTGGAGCGCGGACTGCCTCAATAACTGTCTTGGTGCTATGGAGACACCCTCACATCTGACCAGGCCAAGATGTCTGTGGAGAGATACCCCGATCTCTCTAGAGTACCTGTTATATACATGACCTCAAAGAAGTCTTCAACAAGGTAAAAGCCACCGCCTTACCTCCTCACCGTCCTTACGACTGTCCTATCGACCTTTTGCCAGGCTCTTCACCACCTGGGGTCGTATTTATTCCCTCTCGAGTCCCGAAAGGGTGGCCATGGAGACCTACATCAAGGAGTCGTTGGCTGCTGGACTTCATTAGGCCGTCCTCCTCCCCTGCAGGGGCTGGATTTTTCTTTGTTACAAAGAAAGACGGGGGTTTGAGACTTGCATTGACTACCGGGGACTCAACGAGATCACTGTACGTAACCGATATCCTCTTCCACTTATGTCTTCTGCTTTTGAACTCCTCCAGGGAGCTAAATACTTCACCAAGCTGGATCTACGCAACGCCTACCATCTAGTTCGCATCAGGGCAGGAGACGAGTGGAAGACGGCTTTCATACGCCTTCAGGTCATTTTTGAATACCAAGTTATGCCATTTGGTCTGACAATGCCCAGCGGTTTTCAAAACCTGGTTAACGACGTGTTAGGGGACATGTTTACACAGATTTGTATTGTTTACCTCGACGACATCCTGGTTTTTTTCTCGGTCAGAGGCAGAACATGTCCAACACGTACGCAAGGTTCTTCTGAGACTGCTTCAGAACCAGCTCTATATCAAGGCCGAAAAATGTGAGTTCCACGCCACTACTACTTCTTTCTTCTGTCTGGTCATCACTGAAGGCAGCGTCAAAATGGATCTGAGCAAGGTTCAGGAGTGTTGGAGTGGCCAAGACCAGAGAATCGTAAGCAACTTCAACGGTTTCTTGGATTTGCTAACTTCTATCGCCGCTTCATCAAGAACTACAGTAAGATCGCTTCTCCTTTCACGCCTTAACATCATCTAAGATGGTTTTTGCGTGGAACCAGGAAGCAGAGTCCGCCTTCCAAGAGCTAAAGAACCGTTTCACATCAGCTCCAGTGTTGGTCACGCCTGACCCCAGCAAACAGTTCCTCGTGGAGGTGGATGCCTCTGACGCTGGGATTGGGGCCATTCTCTCCAACGCAGTACAGATAAAGATGCATCCCTGTGCTTTTTTTTCCCGTCGCCTGTCTAGCGCAGAGAGGAATTACTATGTGGAGACAAGGAATTGTTAGCCATCAAGGATGCACTAGAGGAGTGGCGGCATTGGTTAGAGGGGTCTGAAATCCCTTTTGTTGTGTTCACAGACCATAGAAACCTGGAGTACCTAAGAACCGCCAAAAGACTGAACCTCGCCAGGCCCGCTGGGCCCTTTTCTTTACCGATTCGCCTTTTCTTGTCCTACAGACCAGGGTCACAGAACGTGAAGGCTGATCCCTGTCCCGCCAGGAGGATTGTCCTTCAAGAGAAGTGTCCTCTGACTTCGTTTTGCCTGCCTCCGCTCGTCTCGCTGTGGTCAGTACTGACATCGAGGAGGAGGTACGGTCTGCAAATCAGGGTTCGCACTCTCCGTCTGCCTGCCCCACCGAGTGTCTCTATGTACCTGAAACTCACAGAGCCAGAGTCATGCAATGGTTCCATACTTCACGTCTGTTCTGCCATCCTGGTTCAAAGGAGAACATTTACTGTCATTAGAAAACGTTTCTGGTGGCCTAACATGCGAGAAAACATCAATGAATATGTATCCTCCTGTCCAGAATGTGCTCAGGTCAAGGCATCGACGTCTTCGCCCGCTGGTTATCTACGGCCTCTGGCTGTCCCAAGAAGACCATGGTCCCACATTTCAATGGACTTCGTCACGGGGCTTCCACCATCTGAAGGCAAGACGGTAATTCTCACCGTGGTTGACAGATTTTCAAAGATGGTGCATTTTGTTGCTCTTCCTGGACTCCCCACAGCCAAAGAGACCGCCGAGGTCCTGCTCCACAGTATCATCCGCATCCATGGCATTCCAAGAGACATAGTCTCAGACCGGGGACCCCAATTCACAGCCAAGTTTTGGGCGGAGTTTTTGTCGTCTGCTTGGGGCCTCCGTGAGTCTATCTTCCGGTTTTCACCCACAGTCTAACGGCCAATCTGAACGTCTCAATCAGCAGTTGAAGACCAGTCTCCGTCTCCTCTGTGCCCGTGAACCATCGTCATGGTCCCGCAATCTAACCTGGGCGGAATATGCCCATAACGCTCTTCCTTCATCTGCCACGGGGTTGTCCCCTTTTCAAGTAGTGTTCGGTTACCAACCGCCTTTGTTTGCCTCCCAGGAGGGGGAGGTCACTGTCCCTTCAGCCCACGCTTCCATTCGAAGATGCCACTGGCCTGGCGCAAGGCACGACAGACTCTCCTGCGGACCGTGGACTCCTACTGTACCTCTGCCAATAGACGAAGAGTTCCTGCTCCCTCCTATCAGGTAGGCCAAAAGGTTTGGCTTTCCACCACTGATCTGCCTCTCCGGGTGGAGAACAAGAAACTGGCGCCACGGTTTGTTGGACCGTTTCCCATCTCCAAGGTGGTCAACCCGGTTGCAGTCCGTCTGCGTCTTCCTAGATCTCTTCATGTGCACCCGACCTTTTCATGTCTCCAAAGTCAAGCCTGTCAAGACCAGTGTTTTTGTTTGCTCCTGTTGCTCCGCCTCTCCGGCTCGTTCATTGATGGGGGTCCTGCTTACACGGTCAGGCGCCTGCTACGATCTCGCCGCCGTGGACGGGGTTTGCAGTATCTGGTGGATTGGGAAGGCTACGGTCCCGAGGAACGCTCCTGGGTGCCGGCGCGCTTCATCCTGGATCCGGATCTTATCTCACAATTCCACCGGGACCATCCTGACCAGCCCGCTCGACCGTCTGGTGCGCCGGTCGTTGAGGGGGGGTACTGTCATGGCAGCCCCTGCCTCTGTCCCTCCCACTGCTGTGCTCCTCATCAGGTCGATCACCTGCACCTGTCCGTCCTCCTACATAAGTCTGCTTCCTGCTCCAATCACTGCCGGAACGTCTTGCTACGCAGCTCGATTACCAGCCCAGATTACCAGCTGCCTAAACCTCTGTTTTCTCCACGCTTAGGAATACAAGTTCATGCCTCTGCTTACCTGCCTGCCTGCCTGCCTGCCTCCACGCCCTGTGCATACACACGGTGTTTTCCGCGACAACGCTGCCACTCAGCTGGGATCGTCTTCCTGTTTTCCACCACGCTTCAAGCTCTGCTCAAGGCCAGTCAAAGGATCCTGCTGCCGCTATCTCCTCACGGATCGCTTTTTAAGACCGCCACAGAGACTACAACAAAGTTAAGGACTATTCATCTCAGCTCCTTCATCTTTCCCTCTGACGGCACCCTCGTCTCCAGCTCCCCCTGTCGTCTGGCGGCGTTACTGCGCCAAACCTGCTTGACTCTCCATCTACCAGCAATAATAAATATAAGTCCATTCCACTCCTGGGTCTGTCATTTTTGGGTGGTCTTGTCACTAGCCCTGACAAGCTCTTCCCCTTTGTTTATCCCTCCGTGCTTCTCCAAACGGAGAGTGAGGAAAAAATAGGGTCTAATATTTCGGATGTGACTTTCGTTCGATGACATCATCAATAACACCAGTCCGCTAGCATTAGCGTGGAGCTTCCGGTGCTTGAATGTACAGAACAACAGCGGTTTTATCCTTTGAAAAAGGTCACGCTACAACATGAAGTCATTACTTACATTTAAATGTAAACATGTGTGGTTCAGAGCACATCCACGTGAAGAAAAGCGGTTTACTCTTGCGATAGTGGACTTTGGACTCTTCTGTTTGGAGTGTGAAACTTAAAACATAATAATCCCGGACAGGACTTCGACTTCAACTGCCACTTCAAGTCAAGGGGACGGGTGAAGTATTCGGATCAGGTCTTAGTCCAAAGAAAAAGGTAAATGTATTCATTAAGTGTATCTGCTAATCCCTAAGAGCTCCTTTATTGGTGTAAATGGGTGATTCAAAGTGTTAAACTGAGGGATTTCTGCTTTGGGTTCATCTAAATGACCCAGCTTATTCCCATCCTGAATTATCTATACAGTGGTGGCCTCAAAACTCTAATCCCCATAGTCCACTGTCCTGCTCCTTATTGCTGCCCTTGGAGCAAATCTACACACCTGGTCCAGGAAATCAGGCCGAGATATCAGTAAAAATAGCAGGACAAGACGACGGCAGTTGGGGACCTTTTCCCTAAAAGGTCATCTATGCTCAGGATAAAATGTGCACACAAATATAAATGGAGTTTTTGACTGTACTTTGCATTGATTTTCAACATTTTTGTGTTCATTCTTGGATAAACTTATAGAAAAGCTTCACTGCTATCAGCAGCAGAGGCATGGCAACAACAATGCAAGATACCAAGAACAATATTGCTTGTTAGTTGTAGGAAATGGATTTACCTCACTGCTGGAGTAGATCCAACTGGTGAGCTCAAACGATCCACAGAAACTCCTTTTTTATTTTTATTTTTTTGATTAGTGTGGGGTGTAAGGTTCCTAGCTTGTATATATATGTATATATATATATATTTTCCTCTTCTTAAACTGATGCAAAACCAAGATATGGACCCAAATGTGTAAAGTTGCATTCACACTTACTCATTTTTACTTTCTCTTGCTCTATCGGATATGTCCATTGAACCCGTGTGGAGAACTAAGGAAGTAACCTTCCATCAAACTCATTATGACCGGTGACCTTTGACCTATACATTTGATTGTGATGACGGAACAATTTAATATAAATTTATAGTTTATACAAAATTCGTACGCATCACCTGGCCACCCCGTTTGTGCACCATCAGAAAAGTGAGCCAGTGTGCTCACCTTACTTACAACTAGAGTCTCCCCTAAGGGCACCATATGATATGTCATAAGTGCATGTAACTCACAAATACTTCATGAAACACACACAAATGACAAGCATAGATTCTATTGTCATGATGTCCCTTAAGGCGGTCAAACAAGCCTCAAGTGAAGTGCAAAACACATCTGTTCTCCCTTTTAAGATGAGGCTTTCTCCCGTCTACTATTTTCCAAAGGTCCGGTGAACCTGCAGCACCCGTGGGGGGCAGCTTCCTGTGATTTAGGCTGTAGTTTCTTGGCTAAGTGGTTTATTAGGGGAGGCACCACACTTTTAGCCTTAACGACACATTTGCACAAGCACTCTTTGAATTACCATAATTAGTGAACAACTTGAAAAATTCTAACAGATTCTGAAAGCTGAGAAAATGTGCTTTCTTGTCAATATTGTGTCATTATGATAATCTTGCCCGGAAGCCCACGAGGAGCTCCTTTTTTTTAACTGTTAAGACAGACCGGGCCAAAGAGGACAGAACTGCCCTGTGTGACCAAAAACGCCTGTAGATATTTTACATTTTACGCACTGTTTTTTGCACATTTAGAGAGAAAGATACGGTGGCCGACACGGCTCACATGAATGCAAAAGCCACAACACACACAACGGCAAATGCCGAAACACAACGACAAAAGCTGAAACTCAACGACAAAAGCCGAAGTACGACGGCAAAAGCCAAAGCACAACGACATACGCTAAACGACGACGGCAAAAGCCGAAGCACTACGACAAAGGCCGAAGCACATCAACGAAAGCCACAACGCAACGGCAGAAGTCACAGCACTACAGCAAAAGCCAACACACAACGGAAGGTATCAAAACGGAAGTGAATAATGGACTTTTTTTTCTTAACGTTTCATTCAGTTTCAAGTTATTGGCGCTTCTTGAGAGGTACGTGATTTTGTACGAGATTTATTTTCTTTTATCAGAAGTTGTTAAATCAATCTGCTATCACTTCCGTTTTGATTCGCTTCCGTTGTATGTTGGCTTTTGCTGTAGTGCTGTAGCTTTTGCCGTTGCGTTGTGGCTTTCGTCAATGTGCTTCGGCTTTTGCCGTCGTGCTTTGGCTTTTGCCGTCGTGCTTTGGCTTTTGCCATTGTGTCGTGGCTTTTGCATTCATGTGAGCTGTGTCGGCCACCGTAGAAAGATACAAAAAAAAAATGTGTGAATAGTTTAATACTGGAAACATTTAGACTTTTAACAATCATAACCTGTTTTTGTTCATTAACACAGTTTTTCTCACTAAAAAAATTTCACATTTTAAGCTTCTGTTTTTGTTTTGTTTTTTTTAATTGTTATAACCCGGTTGTGAAATAGAATATATTGTAAAATGATGACAGATATTGAAAATTCAATGTCTTCTGGGAAAAGGGGCAAAATTACACATTTGTAGGATTTCCTCTGACCCTTTCATAGTCAAAATTAGCAGAAAAGTCCTTAGTCCGTAGGTGTTAAAGGGTTAAAGTAAGATCACAGGTTTGTTTTACAGTTATATTTTATTTTGTTTTACGTGTGAAGCTAAATCAATATGGTTTAAAATACGATGAAGAAACATCAGGATCCCAGGTACATCTTTAGCTCAAACTACGTTCCTGCTGCTAGAGCAGTAAGGGGTTAGAAGAAAAGCTGACAAGTTCACTCCACAATCACGTTCATTATGCTTGTGCTGCTCGGATAATAGGGCTAAATTTAACAACTCCTTCCATGTGCATGACAGAAACGGTTGGTCATGCTTAGATTGTTCAAGTATGTGCAATGCAGATGTTTGCCTTTACTATAAATAGCGCCTGCCAAATAGCTGATCAGTGACTTGTCAAAAAGAATAAACCTAAAGATGTTAAACACTCAACACAAAAGAGCATCTTCTTATCCACATTCCTGCCTCTGCGGTGCAGCTATTTGTCACATTTGTGTCTGTTTATTTTTATCGGAACATTATGCAGAATGTGCTGGTACAGTCAGCGGTGCAGATAATCCCTTAATAGTATTTTTGCCACTTTATGAGTGTCGCCTAAACACTTGACATCTCCAATAAAGTCACATATTTATTTAAGTTTCATCAGAATATCACACACACAGATATTGAAAAGAAAACCTTTAAAAACACTAGTAACAGTGACATCCAGGTATGAGCATGTTTACTTAGCTGAATCCCTTTTCAGCAGGACTGCAAACAGCTCTGACCTATTTCCGGTGGCTCACCTGACAGAAGTCTCGTGGGTCACGCTCAAATCTCGTGGGTCACGACCAGATCTCATGGGTCGCGACTGAAATCTCTGAAGTAACCGAGTGAGGGATGAAAGAAGAGAAACCTCGCTTGCAAATAATCAAAAGTTTGTGTTGTTTTTTTAGATTAAAATCTAGCCCCATTTTTTTTTTTTTATTGCAGGACAAAATAAAGTTTTATGACTCTGAGATTAGACTTCCCTCACTTGTGGATTCCACTCCAGGGAAGGAACACACACAGAGTGACAGCTTGTCAGCTGTAATCCAGAAGTCCGGCTGACAGCAGAAGTCGGACAGCAGAACTCTACTGAGAGCTAAGGGATAAAATTATGGGATAAAATGAATCAACCATGTCAAAAGGCGCTCTGATGTTCAATTTATGATATAAAGTAGCACAAAAGCTTAAATAAAGCGACTCTTGGATTACAGCTCAGGGGTGTGTGTCGAGACCCACAAGATTTGGTCACGACCAACGAGATTTAAGTCACGACCCACAAGATTTGGTCGCGGCACACTAGATATGGTCCGAACTCACGAGATTTGGTTGCAACCCAAGAGATTTGAGTCGTGAACCATGAGATTTGAGTTGCGGCACACGAGATTTGGTCGCAGTACACGAGATTCGGTCACTACCCACGACATTTGAGTCATGACCCACAAGATTTGCTCACGACCCACGAGATTTGAGTCGTGACCGTCGTTCTATAGGTGTAGCTGATTATACCGTGAAAATGATTTGGAAGAGTGTGCAGAACTCTTTCTTAACTGTGTGGTGGTGGATACTACCAACGCGGTCTGGCTTGACCAAGAAACCAGGTAGACATCACAAGCTCACACAGTTAGATGGGAAGAGCTTTGTTTGACAAAGTTAACGATTCTTAAAATATCCGAACTTCAACTTTAATCCTTCTTCCATTATAACTTTTGATTAGAAACTAATAGAATTGAGTCAAATAAATAAAATCTTAAGAATGAGAAGTTTGTGGATTTGTATTTTTAAATGCAAACCAGTTCTGCACAGTCGCATAGGATAACAAGAAATACGTAACGAGGCCCCTGCTAAGAAAAACTGTTTTTATATGTCGGAATACAAGTTTTTTTTTTTTTAAATGTCCAGTGTGAGTCCACATCTGTAAACCTACAGGCAGGATCTACATTCACATGACTAAAAAAATGTGTGGAGACTTGTGTGTTATTAATTGTCCATTAAACTCCAACAACAATTCTGGGTACCATGTTTACAGATTTATGTTTTTCTTATTTCATTCTTTAAGAGGAAACAGTCCTAAAAAAATGAAACAAATGTTTTTTTAGTAATTTGTTTAGAATCAGTAGGACTTATGATGCTATGAAAAACGTGACTGCAAAAGGAATATTAATGAATTAAAGTATTTATTTAAAGCTAGATAATGAGCATCTGTATCTTTGATATGAACATGTAAGTGGGTGAAATATTTTTACTCATTCAATGGCTTTCCTTTTAGTATTATTTTTACAGTAACTTTACCTAGGTGTTTTTCTTTTTTTGTCCTTTTTTTAAAACAGCATTTTTCTACTTGCCTTGCACTCAAACTATTGGAAAGCAGGCAACCTATTCCACCTTCTTAAGGTGGATTAATGACAATATCAGATATTCAAATAAAGTGGTGACAGGAAACATTAGGTTTGCTGTTATAACATACTGTGATGTTACTGTAGAAGGTCCAAGGCAGATTGATTTATAGCAAAATCGGATTAGGGAGAAAAAATTAAGCTAAAAAAGAAACAGCAAATAATCATAGCATAAAAATATTTTAAGATCAGAAAGGTAATAGCAACGCAATGAATTGTGATAATCACAAGTTTCCTAAAATGATATAATATATGGTAATTTAACAGTAAGTGTACTGAATGGCACCTGCTATTTAATACTAACATGCTATGCTGGAAGCTGATGTTGGTCTAATTACATGGTGATGTGGGAGTGCTCTTTCAACACTCAAATTTTGCAATCGGCTGCACTTTGCAGACTGACTAAATCATGTTTTTAGGAGCTGCAGATAAAAGTCACTGATTTTCCAAATGCAAAATGCAGAGAATTCCCAGTGTGGATGTAAGCACCACTCTTCAATCTATTCATTCAAATGCATTAGTGACGGTTTAAAAGAATTTCAAAATCAGTTTCCTTGTGTCATTTCTAACACACTACAGATTTGGTCAAGACATTTCACTTGATTTTTTGAACGTTTAGAATGAAGAAACCTTGCACTTAAGTTTAGCTCTGTGGACAATCTTATCTTTTCTTAGGATGAAGCATACATGTTTGTAAAGTAAAAATGTATCCTTTAAAGTAGATCCAGTAATATTTCAGACAAAACGTCCATTTTGTGTTACAAGTATCACATTTGGCATGAACATGCCATAGAATCCCCTCTTTCAGAAGAGAACCTTACCCCTGAGAAAAATCTAAAATGGCCACCATTTTAGTAAAGTTGGCGACCATAACCACTTAAATTCTACAAAAATATTCAATGTCTATTTGCTGACACTGTACACAAAGTTTTACACCAAAAGAATATTTTATCTTAATGAATATGTTTGTTTTTTTACTGTTATGTTACCCCAACCTCAACATCACGATGAACAAAATGCAGTCTTTAAACTCGAGGAGTACTTACAGAATAATATTACATCTTGGATTTTATGATGGGGATCCTTAGGTACGTTCAAGCCAAATGTGGTGCTTGTACCACACACAAAATGCATGATTAGTATAATAACCGGTTCCATTGTCAACAGAAGTAAGACAACAGAACCGAAGTCCGAAACAGAATGGACTTAGCCTGGGTAGTGAGGACAACACAGGGGAATGTGGGGGGTCAACTAGGTTCATTCAATCTAAAAGATGGCCAGTCAATGAAGCCCAATGAGGCAATGGATTTGTGATATTGTGATATAAATACAATTGAATTGGATTGAACAAATACTACTTTATTCTGACGCTTAAAAGAAAAAGTGAAAAATAAATGAAAAAACAGAACATGAATCACAAAACAGTCATCCCTCCATCTTCTTGTGCTCATCATGGACCAGGACCCTGGGGCAGCAGTTTAAGCAAATAGGTCCACACTTCCCTCTCCCCAGCCACTTCCTCCAGCTCCCCTGGGGGGACCCCGAGGCGGTCCCAGGCCAGCCAAGAGACACAGTCTCTCCAGTGTGTCCTGGGTCTTCCCCTTCTTATTTCTGAGCTTACTCTTTTGTATTGTAGATGTTTTTTGTTCAAATAATCTTTGGCAGACTTCATCTCGTCTTGCCAACAAGCCAGCCATCCTTCTGTTCCCATCTCGGCATGAATCTCCTCATTATCCATCGTATGCTTCTGCATACGTTAAAGTGGGATTCCACTGAAAATTAAATATGGTAGGATGCATTAGGGCATTTTACACAATAAAACAATCTGAAATTATTTCAAACAAAACATAATTTTATCAATCTGGAACATTTGCAAATAATTGCTTTATAAAAATTGTGATTAAATTAGTTTGTGGATCAGCATCAACACCTCTGTCTTCAACTCACTCCGATTTAAAATAAATTGAATCAAAGGAGATTTGAAGAGTTGTGTGTGGACTTCTCTCTTTTTTTATGTCCCAAAGATTCCTCCTGTGCTTATTTCTGGACTCAGATTGCCAATCCAGGAGTGAAAATTAGGTCTCAAGATCCCTCAACCACTTTATCATAATTTCAGCGAGATGAATCCTGGCATTTTCCACTTGGATTTTGTTTATACTAGAGTGGATGGTGTGGGGTTTTTTCCAACAGTATGACTCAGGAGTCATGGTTTACCATTCAAACTTTTTTACATTTTGTAATTGTCACTGTTTACTACTCCTTATTTTGGATTATTTTTCCGAACAGAGACAACATTGTTTTTATCTTTTTTATTCATGTTTTTATTGAATTGGTTCTACTATTTTTTTAGCTTCTAATGTCCAGCGCTTTGTTTCTATTTTAGATTGTGTTAAAGCGCTTTATAAATAATGATGATGATGAAACAATGACATCAATGGCTGTATCAATTTTCTATAGAAATCAAAACCAAACACACACACACACACAAAAAATCTTTGGTGCAGCACTGTTGTCATCCTTTCCAATTTGGCTCCGGATTGTCTTAGATGTCCTGCCTTCAATTACAGCTCTGCCGCTGCTGAACAGATCTATCTGCACCGGAGCAGAGAGGAGGACTGCTGGCAGAATGTTTCTCCACCACTCTTCTTCTCAACCTCTCTGCTTCACTGGAGTAGCTGTGAATAACAACAGCTGGCAGTGCGGGGCATGATAACAGCTCAAGCAATAGCATATTTCATGACACCTGCACCAAGTTAGACACCACAAAATTCCATTAAAAGTTGCTGATTTTTTCTTATATGGAGGGACAAAATACATAGATTGACCGATCAAGTTTATTAATCCCAAATGTAAATTTCGCATTTGGAACAAAACGCTGTGTGATGAATTTACAGAAGGACCTGGGACACATATGCGGGAAGTATGAAGTGAGGAAAAAATAATGCTGAAATATGTTGAGTTAATATTGTCTACAGAAATAAAAAGGTCTTAAATGTAAGGATGCCTTTAATATTTACTGTTCTTGTATTGTATTGTATTGTTCAAAAATGTAAATGTATTTTAAGTCAAAACATCTAGGAAAACATTCTTTATTTCTAAGTTTCTACAATATCATTACATAATTTGAAACCACACTGTTCTCGATATGAGTTACATATGTTTAAAGCATCAATCAGAACATTTTCCTGTTTTTGAATCTTGAACTTTTTTCCTGTATCTTGTTCTTTGGATTGTTTATTAAAAACGTGTAAATAGAAGGCTGCATGGCGGCGCAGTGGTTTATTGTTTTCTTAAAGAGTAACCAAACACTACATCAATTTGTTTTTTGGCTGTTGACATTTATAAATGGAGGTTGAAAAGTGCTGTTCGTTGGTCCTTGTCATATTTTTGACAATTTAAAATAAACTTGTTTAATTCCGGAGATTATTCTCTAAAACTGTCTGCAGACAAATGATTACAGACAAATATATCCGTGTACGTCTTTGTTTTCCTCATCTGAGCTGGCATGGAGATCAAAGCTGTACGGCTGGATATCTCAAATATTGCTCACTGTTTTGGTTGTACCAGTAATGTTAGCTTGGGAATTTGACAGTGCATAATCAAAGAGCTCAGTTGTAGGTGATGGGTAGGGGGGTTGGAGTTGCTCATTGCCAATGATCCCAACCACAACTCAGAGAATTTCTAATAAAGTACAGCCACAATGCAAAAACAATGTCCTAGAAAACATCATAATTCTCACTGAAAGACCATTTGGAACACCTTAAAAAAAATAAAACGAGTGTCGGATTGCAATTTTAATGGGAAAAGTTCTTCAAAAATTCTCTGTATTTAAAATCTTACATGGAAAATAAAGTTATCTTGCTTTTTTTAGTTTTTGGAGTGCATGAATTATTCCCACCCTTTGATGTGCTTCCTTTTTCACTGTAATATTTAATACTCACTTCTTTGCCAAAATGTCAAGTTATGCATCTGATTGGCTTCTGGCTGTGGCCTTGATTGAATGGTTTGGATTGGTTTAGGTCTGAGGATTTGAAAACCAATGTCACATGGATGAATGCAGCAGAAATTATGAGCAAATTTAAAATGAACCATTTTGGAATCAGTGACGAAGAGGACCTCGCATCTGTCAGCAGTCTTGTCAATCATCATTTCCTAGAAAGATTGTCCCGTCAGATCATGCGTCACATGTTAATACTCAGTTGTCATTTAAAAACGCAGGAAATGATGCTGAAAAAAGAACACAAATATAACTGAGGAGACGTTTTCTCTTTTTTGTGACAAAACACCTTCAACGGTTCGTCTGTTTGGACGGCGCCTCTGTTGTTTACACATACATTGAGTCTGTTTTGCATTCTGCAGCCTTGCAATCTGATGTATACCCGTGGCACAATATGTAAATGCAAATATGATGTATGGTTGTGGGTTTTGGCTGCTGGACAACTTTGTTTGGCAGGGAAAATGAAAACAAAAGTTATACCTGCGCTGGAGGCAGTTGTGAACAGCGTCGCCTCAGAAACAGGCCCACATGCATTTGGGAAGACACAGCTCCTGGGCCAGCACAATAGACACAAAATGTTTGCAGAAATTAGCCTCTAAAGACCCACTCTAATAAAAACCACATTTTTGATGTTTTAATCATGTTCTTGTGGCATTTTTCTGACGATGGAGCACATATATTAAGAAAATTAGGATTAAAATGATATTTGAGGTTTTTTTTTAGTCAAATCATTGTGAATCAGGAGCTGACAAAAACGTAATTCGAAAAAGAGTTTATTTGCAGAGTAGAAAATACGTTGGGCGGGCCACAAGTTCTTAGTTTTTCGCTAAAAACAATATAATCATAATAGACACTTTTCACATGACATCAAACAACATGCTGACATGGCCGTAAATATGAATAGTGGCTATGCCCGAACCCCATGGTCACTACTTCTTTTCTTTTCCCTCTAATCTGCGAATATTAGCGTCAGTGACTTCACAAAGTGAAAATTCAATAAATAGGAATATTTCTCGATGTCTATTTGTGACCCCACTGGGTTCTGAAGATGAAAATGTGGATGGTTTATTAAAAAGTTAAATCACATCCCCTTCTGCACATTCCGTCATCAGCATAACATAAACACTCGCTGTTCGCTCAGCTGTGGTTCTAACGCCGCTCCTCTTTGCTTTTGCTCATAACTGTGTCCGATCTGCAGGAAAAAAAGGTAAAAAATAATTAAATTAACTAAAAAACTTTTGCCAATGATATGAAAGTTACTATTTGCACAAAATACGTCTGCCCACAGATGAAATTTTTTGCTTGACCACTCTTATTTTGAAAGCTAAAAAGATTTTATGGCTGCTCTTAATATTTTTGCTGAGACAAACTAGTCCTGTTTTTACAATTATCCTCTCAAATATCCCATAGAATAACAAGTAAATTCATCCTCGGAAGCGATGAAAAGGGGGGAGGGTAATGCAGCGATGTGCCTCTTTAAAAAAGGTATTAATGTGGCCAACATGAAGTTCTTTTGGCCTTTGTGCTCGATCGCACTTAAAACATTTGCAAATAACATCAGTCAAAATTGAAACTGTTAGAATAATATCTGCGCAAATAAAAGGTCAATATTTTAAATAAGGCTGCACGGTGGCGCAGTGGTTAGCGCTCTTGCCTCACAGCAAGAAGGCCCTGGTTCAAATCCTGGCTGGGGGATCAGAAACACCAACTGGGACCTTTCTGTGTGGAGTTTGCATGTTCTCCCCGTGCATGCGTGGGTTCCCACCAGGTACTCCGGCTTCCTCCCACTGTCCAAAAACATGCTTCATAGGTTAATTGGTTCCTCTAAATTGCCCCTAAGTATGAATGTGTGAGTGACTGTGTGTGCGAATGTGGCCCTGCGACAGACTGGCGAACTGTCCAGGGTAAACCCTGCCTTCGCCCATCAGCCGCCGGGATAGGCTCCGGCATCCCCGCGACCCCGAAAGGGATAAAGCGGCACGGAAAATGAATGAATGAATTTTAAATAAAACCTCCAATATTGGAGAATATCCTAAATTTGTATTTTGATTTGTGAACAATCTGAGACACTTTTTTTAAAGTTGAAGCTGAAAGATCAAATGAATGGAAATCTCTCTTTTTGTGGTTAATTTCCACCGAAGGAGCAGTATTCAGATTAAAAATATATAGGTTTTTTTTTTTTTCAAATTTCCATCTTCTACATTATTAAACTTCTCTGGCAACATACAATTAGATGTTTGCAAGCAGTGCTTCTGGTCACCCTACAGCCACTGCTAACTTCATATGATCTTTTTCTGCAGATCTTTGTGCACACATTCTTTATGACATTCATTTCATAAACCCCGGAAGGAGACTTGTTAAACCAGAGACTTTTACGTGATCAGATCACGCAGTATGAGGCTTAAGGAACAGTTTCATTGCTGATTCAACTTTTACGATCCCTAACTGCTTCTTGTTGGGCATCTGCAATGGAAGCTAATATTTGGTGATGATGAGCGTTGTTCTGCTTTATTCAAAGCAGGATCCTTAGCTTTGTCAAATTAAACCATTTCTCACCTTGTTCTGATGAAACTTTAAGTACATAAACAATGTAATAAGGAGCTGAAGATACAGTCTTGCTTCTGCTGTACTTAAAGAACTTTGAAATTGTAAAGACACCTAAGTGTGATGAAAGTTTTTTTCTTTCTTTTTCTACACACAAGAAATATAATGCATTACCCTCAAAAGTACATTTATTGAATATCTATTATTATGTCCTGCAGGACATATGGACTGGACGAGATGTTTACTATGATACTTCTTTCTTACTGTACTTTTTGTTTTTTTTAATGCCCCAACCCCATGCTTAATAAACATACCAAAATACATAAAAATGGCCAAAGCAATTGGAGATACTTTTAAAGTAAATTGCAATAAAATCTCTTATGGGGGCTCAATGAAATTTTACAAAATCCAGTTATGAAACCAAAACATAAATTTCAGGGATATCCAAAAGAAGTTTTGAAATTATTATGGGATGGCCACAGGCCATTTTGCGACAGAATTGGAAAAGTGGCGACTTTCACATTTTCTCCCAATATAGTCAAACAAAAACTTTGATTGATCTTTACAAAATTTCACACAAAATTCTGTTGACCTTTGACCTCGGAATTAGGCCGCCATCTTGAATTTTCTAAAGACAACAAAAGACTTAGAAGCCCTATAAATCAAACCAAAATCAACTTTTTGAGCTTTTAAGTGCATTATAATGTTTATTCCTCATTATAAACAATTGATATTCTCTTCTTTTTATCTGGATTAGAGCTGACCACCAGAAGACTGACAGATTATCAGTTTACAGTTGTGTTCGTGTGTTTGTCTTAACTTGGTAGAAATGCCAACAGCATCAGTCCAGCTAAAGGTCAGACTTTTAATTGACCTTTACACCCTCAAACTGCGAATGTCTAATTCTCCTCCCCATTTTCTCCTTTTCCATATTTTCCTCTTTATTTGGTCTGTTATTTATAGATTTAGTTCATCAGTCTTATTTATCGTTTAAAATAATTTGTAAAAATATGATCTTAAAGACTGAGAAACCCACGATGTTCCACGGTCAAAAAATGATATTAAAAAATAAGTTTAAAAAAATTACCAGCACTTCTGAAATTAACCAATTAAATCCTATGAGTGTTCAAGGGGATCAAAGTTAGAATTTTCGCCGTGGTTTCAACTTCGGTTTTATGTAATCCTTTTTATACAAATGAACTGCACTTTTATTTGTTTTACAAATAAGAGCTTAGAATTGGAAACTACAAAAAGTACCTTTATTTTTTTACTTTTTTTTAAGCTACAATTTGGGTTTGACAATCCACATTTGGATTTCTTAGCAATATCCTTTTCTTTGTTTTTTAATTTACAATGCCCCCGTGGATGAAATTGTCACAACATTCAGAGCTCCAGAAGATAACTACTTTTGCAAGATTGCCATGCTAAAAGTGTTCAAAATCTAGAAACTTTAAGACTAACAGTTTTTTTTTAAGTAGCTTGATGCTTGAGAATTTAGAAGACAGTAAATCAAAATTCCAAGGAGGAGTTTTAAGTTATAGACGGTACTATATGGAGAGAAAATAGACTCACTCTGATATGTGCATGCATAATTCTTGATTTGTGCATAACTTTGGATCTGTGCGTGCATAATTCTTGATTTGTAACTCATATAATACATTTTCTGCAAAAGTAAAAAAATTACAAAATTAAAAAAAATACAAAATACGATTTACATGCGCACAAATTAAAATTATAACAGCTTGAAACTAATTACACACAAAAATTATGAAAAATACGTATGAATCATCTCTTATGCACTCACATCACATCAGTTATGCACGAATCTATTGCGAGACTCTTTTCACGTCTCACAAATTCATCCGTGAGGGATGCGTAAAAGTACTAGAATGCAAGTTCACCATAGTTTTCTTGTCCGTTTTAAACTTCGATTGTGAATAATATCCTGTAAAACTTGACATTTTCCCACTTTCTTAAAACTGTATTCCTAATAATTATTATAAAAAGTCTAAATAAATGTTTTTAAAAAACTTATCATAACCTTCAAAAATAAGAATATTTCCAGAAAACAGCGCCTTCGATCGGCAGCAGCTCCTCTGACAGCGCCTCCAACACGAGGCTCCGTCCCGAGGGCTGGTCACCAGCCACGATGCCGGAGCCTTCTAAACTCGCAGATCCAAGCGGGCTGCCTGTAATCGTGGCGTTTGCTGATCAGAACTCTGTGTACTTACTTTATAAATGCCAGCCGAGTGGGGGCTCTGGTCTGATCCTCCCGCAGAACCTTGAGTGGAGACTGGCGGCAGAACGCGGCGATTGCACCGCGAGGCCCTTCTAAACATCCACAGGGCAGAGGGGCTTGATCAGCCTGCCGGGCCGGCATTGTTCAGTACTGCTGCTGACCATAAGTATAGAATGTAAGATTTGATCAAAAGATTTGAGGTCATAAAGAGAAATGCAGACAAATATCACTAAATTAAGATTCACAAAACAAATGTGTGTGGAGTTTGACAGAGATCCGATGTGCTATAGAGAGAAACAAAATCACTAATTTGCTGTGAAGATCGTTATTAAGGGCTTTCGAAATCATGAGAATTTGACTTTTTTCTATTCTGTACATCCAGTATTTTCAACCACCACTTTATGTTTAATTTTAAACTCTTAGTTTGTTTGTTTGTTTGGCTCAGAGGTCATATTTTTCCATTCTTAACACTCAAGTCAGCAAACACACCACAGAATCTATCTTCATATCTATCGATTTGGTTGCTTGCTCTCAGTAATGACGCAAACAAATGTTTTATCCTTAATGCCAGACTATTCCTTTCACGTTAATTTGCCGCATCTCCGTTCACATAACTCAAAGTGTTGTTTGCTCAGTGGATTTCATTGATCCACCGAGCGTTCGTCTTACAGCTCCATATGAAAAGATGAAAACAAAAGTAGATGTATTTCTCTTTTAAAGTTTTTATAGTGAAAAGCTTCCTGGAAGGAGACAGTTACAAAGACTGGTGAGTATCCAGTTATCCGACTTTCCAAAAATCTTTCATCTGTCAAACTTGTTGAAGTGTCAGCCTCCTGCTTTTCCTGTTTCCTTTTCTACTTCATTTTTGTAGCCCTGCATTTTTTTACTGCAGTTTTTTATGTAGAGAACAACAGAAGTAAATGAAAAAAATGTAGAGATTTACTGACTCTACAGTTGATAGAATAAAATACGTAATGTCTAATGTGGACAATAATGGACTCACCTTCATCCCATGTTCAATTTAAAAATCTGGGAAGTGGGTCCAATACAAAAATATAAATAAATGATCTTATTTTAGTTGGGGTCTTAAAAGTTTTAGACAGTTGAGATAATGACATATTTTAGGATTAGATGTGTTGGCAATGAGCAAAAGACAGAAAGTGGTCCTGAACTAAACCAAGCTGACCCGCGAGTAGATGGAGGATGTAATACAGAACACATGGACAGCATGTGAATAATTAAACTAAATTAGGAATGTTCGTCTCAGAGGAAATGGTGAGTGTAATATCACACCAGGGCACACTTGGCTTTACAGTGAACAGAGACTTTGACAAAAACAATATTTACAAAAGACAATCGTCTCCAAAGTTCTGTCCAACAGGAGGAGTTCTTAGTCCATAAAAGAACACCAGGGACCAGAGTAAACACAAATAATAAAAAGGAATAACATCAATAAAAGCTCTACTAAAAAGAATAATAAAAAAAAAACATAAGACAGGCCTTGGATAAAAAATGTGCACTCCACCTATAAACCGTCCTTAGCTGAATATCAGGAAAAAATAAGGGGTATTTAGCTTGAAGAGGGGTGTTTTGTGACCACACCTCTCTGCCAATCCAGCCCCCCCCTTCTTGGCTCCAGCCTGGCACTTCCTGGAACAGTGGGAACCTCGCATCTTCTGGGTCATACTCACTTTGCCTGAGTCTATGCTGCTTCTCGGGGGGGTACGGTGTCCGGTCCACACATCTTGTGGCACCTGGTATACAGTATGTCACAGATTTGGGAGGTGGATCGCTCTCCAATCCACCAGAAAAAAGACTGTGGCCAACCTGCTCCCGTTGCGGCGAGTCAAAGTCTCTCTTGCCTGAATTCTCACTCAGTTTCAGCACCTGGTATTCTTATAGCAGGGGTGTCCAAAATCAGTCCTCGGAGGGCGTTATCCTACATGTTTTCCAACCAACCTGCCATTGAAGCTCCTTATTGGCCAAACACACCTGATCCAGGTAATCAGCGGCGGATAAGGCAGGATTTCTGGAAAACCATCAGGAGGCCGGGCCTCGAGGACTGACTTTAAACACCCCTGTCTTATAGGAACCAGCAGGTGCACACCTGTTGTCCTCACCTGTCACACAGTTACATCTGTGAGGAGTTCAAGTTTGTTGGAATTTAATCTCATGGCATATAGTCTACAAATATTAAGAACACCACTCAAAACAACAAAAAAATATTAGTACTAATGTTATGGGTTTAAAAGTTTACCATGTTTTGCAAGTACAAAGATTTACTATCAAGGCCATGAGATCCCCGATAGCTTTTCGGATGACAAAGACTTTCCAAAGTTTTGTAGAACACAGGTGAATCCCAACAGAAGTCTAGACAATCACAGGCTTTGAACCTTTAAAATCAATCAATCTGCTCTCTCCTATATAACACTTCACAGGAGGATAAAACTTATAGAATGAGTGGATCACGAGCACACAAGCAGTATTAGGAATTGGCTTAAATTCCCCCCCGTATTTCAGTCAGAGTACCTTCCCAAGGTGGTTATAACATCTAACTGAGTAAGAGGGGTCTCTGAAAGAATATCTTAAGTAGAATTCCACATAAAAGAACCATCGCTTCACAAACAGAATTATATCTTCGGTTTGGTTTTTATGGTTCATAGTTTTTATTGACAGAATTGACAGGGTCCGGAGGGGATCTGGTTTTGGGACCACAGGATTTCCTCTCAACTCTTTGCAGATGATGTTGTCCTGTTGGCTTCATCTGGAGCGGTTTGCAGTCGAGAGTGAAGCGGGTGGGATGAGGGTCAGCACCACTCAGTCTGAGGCCATGGTTCTCGACCAGAGAAAGGTAGTTTGCCCTCTCTCGGTGGGTGGAGTGCTCCTGCCTCAGGTGGAGGAGTTTAAATATCTTGGGGTCTTATTTACAAGTGAGGGAAGATCGGAGAATGTACAGATAAAAGACAAAGAAGATTGGAGCGGCGTCCGCTATTTTGCGGTCGCGGCGTGTACCGGTCCATTGTGGTGAAAGAGAGCTGAGCCAGAAAGCAAAGCTCTCAATTTACCGATCAATCTTCGTTCCAGAACTCACCAATGCTCACATGAGCTTTGGGTCGTGACCGAAAGAACGAAGATCCCGACTACAAGCAGCTGAAAATAGTTTTCTCCGGAGGTGGCTGGGCGCTCCCTTAGAGATAGGGATGAGGAGCTCAGTCACCGGAGAGAGACGGGAGTAGAGCCGCTTCTCCTCCGCATTGAGAGGGGCCAGTTCCAGATGCCTTCTGGACACCTCCCTGGAGAGGTGTTCCAGGCACGTCCCACTGGAGACGGCGGCCCGGGAAGAACCAGAAGACAGAGACCGCAGAGAGAGACTAGAGTATCTCGTTTCCGGATGATAGATGGATGAGTTTGGGTTTTAGTCAGTTATGTTATGGTTTAGTCACATTCTGTTTTAAACTGTTATTTTGTCAGTCACACAAGTTTCAGGTTTATCATGATTCCCACCTGTTTTCACTTCAGTTAATTGTCCTCTGTCTACTTTAAGGTACTAGTTTTCAGTTCATTCTTGTCAGCTGATCTGCTTCGTTACCATGTTTTTTTTTTTGTTTTTTGTCATGTTTGTTTTTATTGATGAAAAATTAAGGTTTATGGCACTAAGACCAGTCTCCTGCTTATTTGGTCATACAACTCCACTTCCTGACAGGATCAAACAGAGGAAGTGATTAACTATCTAGTTAGTTATCCAGTGAGAGCCAAAGTGTCCACAGTGATGTCCAGATTACTATTGAAATAAATGTCTATAATGGTGACCTGTTCATGGTGCACCCACACTCATAATAAAAAAAACGTACCCCTGGCACTTGCAAAACCAGACCAAAGCCATCACTGTGGCTTCCTCATCGTCTGCCGCCATTTTGAAACCTGTCGATAGTGATTGGTCCGATTCGGTCTGAGTCACGTTTTTAGAGGAACCACTGTCCCATATCATGAGTTAGCTTGTTCAAAGTCCTCACCCCTTCTACTGAAGCAAGCTCAGGAGAAGCTGTCAAACAAACATTGGAGGCGGGGCCAGCAGGCACCACATGTTTTTACTGAGGCACCTGATTGGTCAGTTTATAACTTGAATAATTTGCGATGAAAAACAAATATTAAAAAATAGGATTAGAAAGGGGATGCTAAGAATGGTTACTCTGACAATATTTCTCAATGAATTTTGGTCTTCTTGAAACCAGCAGACCTTCGGGGGAATTTATATGTCCAGTGTTTATTTATTTAATTTATTTAACCTTTATTTATTTATACAGTCAATGGGTGTATCAGCCTTCTGGTAGGGGTTCAGCAGGTTCTGAAAATGAATGGATGGATGTCTATGAACACCTGTATTAAGGATACGAAAAACATTATTTTTTGTAATTTATAAATCCAAAATTATCTTTAGGTCTTAAAGAGGTATATTTCTTTGTAGCTTTTCACCCATGTAAATGTCTGCTGGTAAAGATTTATTTGTTTTTGAACCAACAAAAACCTCTTCAGGGTGGTCCACCCAAATTATCACAATGGTAGAATATCTATATTCCCAAAATAAAGTCAGTCTCACTTCATCCTGGCAGATTTTTAAACGGCCTCCCTCACAGAACCCGCTAGATGAAAGTAATCAAGTGCCCTTGTGTCTTTTCAAGCATTCAGAAATTATTTAGTCACAGCTGATCTGTCTGTGTACATAGAGGCATTGAAATTCTGCCCCATTCTCTCCAATCTAATCTCATGAAATACACATCTAGGATAAGAAAGGACACCCTGATGATACCCTCTATTCATTATGGATGTGTGTTTGCATGTCTGCATCCAGAGCTGCTTTGTTTTTGAGATGAGTGTGTTTAGAACAAGTGTCTCTATAACACACAAAAGTCCATAGATTTTCTATAATATCACAATCAGTATAAAACACAGTAATAACCCTCGCAGTTAACCATTAGAAGCAAAATGTCACCTTTGACTTCTAAAATAATTATTTTGTTATTTATTTTATTTTAGAGTCAATAATATTTTCATATTATTTCAAATGTTAACAACTTACAATTTCACTATTTTAGTATAAAAAGGAAACATCAGTTTTCTAGATGTTTTGCTATAAGCTAAATCGGGATATAGCAAAAGGTTATTTGTGATAATAAAAGATTTTAGTAATCAATAATAGTGTCTATGTGTGTATAGTAGAGTCTGGGAGAGATCAGAGTCTATAAGAGAAGTCCTGGGAACCTAAAAAGTACTACTACAGCAGTGATGTGTTCTTCTTTATGTGTAGTTAAAAAGACCAAAGCTGAAAACACCAGAAGAGTTTTGTGCTCTGATGCTTTCCCATGTGTGTATGTACATGTGTTTGTGTGAATAACCTCTTGGCCCTCCGATGAAATACTATCCCTTCTACCCGCCTCAAGACAACACAAGCATATGCGCATGGCTACAAGTCATAAATCAAAGAGAAAGCCAACTAAGGGAAAAAATAAGAAAATAAAGGAGAGAAGTAAATAGAGACTGAAAATAGGATGGAAAAAGTAAATGATGGGGAGAGCATGAAAGTGAGATTGAAAAAGTGTGGTCATAGTTTGCCAACGCTTAAGACTGGATTAATAAAAAAGACAGTGGTGTTATTTCATCATCTGATGTTTCCTGGAGATCCTGAATGAAGCTTTGTCTTCAAGTGGAGGTCTGAGGCTGAAACTTAAGATTGAATAAATAAAAAAGACAATTAAAACATAAAAGAGTCTCAGGTTAACAATTCAGGACATCAGGTCAACATTTTCTAAACCTGAGTATTCTCTTAAGGTATATTCAGATTGGGAGTGTTGGCTTAGACCGAGTCCACTTTGTATTGGATCGAGTCCTCATGATTACACCCAAGTGACCAGGGGCTACTTGGGTGCATTCAGACTGGAAATTTGTTCAAGGGAAAACAAACATTGGTTCACTTTAAGCGGACTAAATGTGTCCAGCCTGGATACGTGATTAAAACTACGTTAACACTGGTCATGACAACACGCATTTAAGCTGCCACTTGCACTGATCAGTTTGTAAATTCATGTGACTGTGTGCTTCGTGCTACCACGTTCAAAGCACTTGTGGAACGACCGTTTTCGAGCTCTACGTATAAACAGTAATGTGTGGCCAATGAATGAGTGTTGAAAGCTAAAGCAGTAGAACTTTAACCAAACCGGGACTCTTATTTGTTTGACGTTTGGATGGATCCCTTTTAATTCATAGAAGTAGCAACTATTTGTAAATGTATCATGGAGGAGAATATAATAATTGTGGTTTGTGTTTGGCCAGAATAATATGACCTCAAGTTCTTCATAGATTAGAATAAAAGAAACAATACCGTCAAGATTGATGAGATTTGTGCTTTTGACCTTTTAACAAGATGGTAAAGTATACTCCATTTATCATTTTAAAGTGTAGCCAAAGCATATCATCTGCATTTACTAATCCCATTCTCTGGATCCTCTCTGTTCACATCAACACCCCTCAAGTCCTTCTGGACTACATCCATGAACCCTCCCTCTTTAGTCCTCCTTAAAGCATCTTTCCTGGTAGGTCCAGCCTCAGCATCCTTTAACCAACATCATTACTGTTCCTCTTGATGAGTCCAAACCATCTCAATCTGCTTCCTTGCATCAGTCCTTCAAAACATCTAACATTTACTGTTCCTTTGATGGATTCATTCCTGATCCATCTTCATCATTTCCAAAGAGAACCTCAACATATTCATCACTGCTAATCTCAGATCCCCCTGTCTCTCACCATAGTCTACACCTTTCCTTTAGATCAAAAGAGCTGAGAGAGAACCATGGACTTTAATAAACAGATGATAGATGGATGGATGGATGCCTACTAACGATAATTTGTTTGTACGTTAATGATCTTTTATTGTTTGAAGCTGCATTAGTGAGTTAAATGTAACTGCGAAGATGAAGGGAAATCAACCGCTTTCAAGCCTTTTATCAAAATTAAATTTGCCTTACATCATGGGCAGAGACAAAATTAACTTAGCTAAATAGGAACTGGGATTACATGGGAGGCTTAATTGATTTCTTTACAAATAGCCGTTCGTTTTGACAGGCAGCTTATTAATTAGAGAGCAGAAAGCTTACTTAGGATGGAAACCTGTCTCCTGGAATCAAAATTACAGAGATTTGACAGCCTAAAAGAACACGCTGGTGAAGGTATGTCATTTAAATCTGACCTTTTCGTTTGGTTGAGATAATTTTGTATTGTTTGTACTTTTCTGCAATGTAATAAACACTCTAACTTCATAACATAAACTCCTGACATAGAACTTACCTACCCAAGTTTTATACTTACTCAATTCTATTGAAACGCCCTATAAAAATTGTCACACTATTACTGATATGGTGATTCTTGATTGCATAGAAATGCAACAAAATTGAGTTAAGTGTAAAGGCCGAATTTTCCCGAACTGTTGGCAGGATTCATCGTCATACTTTATTTAGGCTTACACCTATTTAAGTTTATCCAGACTTGAATGAAAAGCATGTTTCCGTCTAGATCAGGTTGGACATCGATAGGTGGACAGGTGCACCATTTCTTCAATCTTTCAAAGTTTGCCTCTACATGAACTCGGATACCCTTCTTTAGGCTATATCCCATCTTTCTCTGTCGCTGCATTTAGCAGTCCAAGAAGAAGGATCTATCTGGAAGTCTTTCAAATCTCTTTTCAGAACATGTTTATACCTCAATGATGGCAGAAATTAGGATGAAGAACCTTCAAGAAGCGAGGATGTGTTAAAGCATATTGGAGCGTCCTGGGACTCTCGTCCGCAAAGCATCTGGATCAGAGGAGAAGCCTAGCTAGTATACGTCTGAGATGGGTTGTGGGTGCAGGGGCTGCAGTATATGAAATTGGGTAACCAAATGTGAATGCGTGTAAAATCATAGGGCCCCGTTTCCATGTATGATGGTTGGCAGGTGGCTTTAAATGCTTTGAATTCTCCCTTTATTGTTATTATTTTTATTTTTATTTCTCTCTATGCTCTTGTGTCATGTGTAACTTTTATGTTGATTGAAGGCACTCTCTGCACCTTAAAATAGAATTGCCCCTCGGGGATAAATAAAGTTTTTTGAACTTGAACTACATCCTTTGGAGTCAGATTAGAAATCGGGGTGACCATCTACCCTGTATGAGAATCTCTGTAACCCAGAGTCAGGTAGGCTTAGGGTGTGCTGACACTTGACCAAAGTGCACCCAATCTAGTGGAGGGAAAGAGGTCCCTTACTTCTCTATACTAGGCCAGCTTCAAACCAGGCCTAGTCTTTTCCCTCATGAAAGCATATGAAGAAAAATAAATAAAACCATCATGGTGATTTTTACTTTGAAATTAACTGGATCCAGAGCAAATTCACGCTTACCACATCAATCTTTGCAACACGAACAAAGGAGACATGCAGATGTGATGAAATTATAGAGGAGTAGAGCCTCTCAATAAAGTTATGGAACTGAGTAGTGAAAGCTGGTCTGAGATCAGAAGTGAGCATTTGTGAGGTTTAATGCCAAGAAAATGAGCCACATATGTAGTGTTTGCTTTGAGGGTGCTTCTGTAGCAATACAGAGAAAATCAGTAGGAGGTGGATTTTGAGTTTGCAAATTTAGATAGAATCTATGTTAGGATATATAAAGGGGAGTTGTGGTTTGTATGCGGCGGTCTGGAGTAGCAGAGACAGTTTCTTAAGACATATACGAGAGTTGTTAGTCAGTAGTGAGATAGATGTGCTGTATTTGTGACAATGGAGTTCAAGGTTGAGGTGGAACTGCACCAAAGATCTGTTTGCAGCCACTTCCTGTTTGCTGTGGTGAATGACAGTGATAAGAGACGTCAAACAGGAATCTCTCCGGATCATGATGTTTGCAGATGACAATGTGATCTGCAGTGAGAGAAGGGAGCAGGTGGAGGAACACCTAGGGAGGTGGAGGTTTCCATCGGAGAAGAATGAAAGACAGCCAATACTGTGGAAAGAGGTGGGTACAAGCAGAACGAGTACAGAAAAATTCAGGTGTTGTGTGTAATTAAGAAGTCTCAGCAAGAATGAAAGGAAAAGTGAATAAAGAGGAGAGCAACTATGTTGTTAGTTTAGAGACTCGAGGAGACAGGAGGCAGAGTTGGAGGAAGCAGAGATGAAGATGTTGAGGTTCTCTTTGGGAGTTATGAGAATGAATCAGGAAGGAATCCATCAGAGCAAAAGCTCACAGTAGACGATTTAGAAATAAATTCAGAAAAGCCGTATTAAAATGGTTTGGACATGACAATAGAAGGGACCATGATGATGTTGGTAAAAAGAGGCTGATGTTGAAGCTGCCAGGAAGGAGGCTGAGACCAAAGAAGAGGTTCATAAATGTAGTCAAGGAGGATACAAGGGGGGTTAGTGTGAACAAGGAGAAAGCAGAAAGAGAAAATTTGATGGAGCGGGATGATGCGCTGTGGTGAAACCTAAAAGTAGAGACCAAATGACAAGACAAATATATCCATCCTTGCAAAGTACTATTACCATCTATTAGAATCTAGCTCTTTGTACGGATCAAACTGGTCTTCCACAACCTTGCTTCTTTGCAATAATTAGAGAGCACTTTACATAATATTTTTGTCAAAATGAAATTAAATAAATGTTGCAATGCTTCAATAAATACTTGAACCCTTGAGGGGCTTTTTTAAGAAATCTGCCCCACTTGCCTGATTATGAGTACAATATAAAATCAAAGAGGTCATTATAAGAGTTTCTTCAGAACACTTGGTTAAATTACAACATTTCTGGGGAAAAAAAAAGTGAACAGTCATGTTTGAAAGTCTTTGGAGCAACCTGCTGCTAAGTGGAAGATGTGAACTTGTTACCATCTGTAAGATATTTCTAATTTGCTATTTTATAGAGACCATATACCTGCTTTGCAGATTATAGTACACTTCTGGTCAAAAACAGGAAAATAATAGATTTATTACCATTTAATGCTAAGCCAATGTCAAATAAAATGCTAACTTAGTCTATTAACCATATCTTCTATGTAAGGACCAGTAATATAAATGCATATATACATATGTATAATTTTAAATGACATATAAGATAGACAGTGCATAGCATATATTCCCCACTACAGGGCACACCAGGTTAAAGGTTCATCGTCAACCAATAATCTAGTTTAGAATTTATGTCATTAGGTTGTAATTTGGTTGTAACCAGTGGTAGTTTGAGTTACTATTAACTTGTCTGGACATTCTCCTCTGGCATCAACATCTACATATTTTCTCTCTATCTGACCATTCTCTGTAAATGCTAGAGCTGATTGTGCATGAAAATCCAAGTAGATCAGCAGTTTCTGGAACACTCAGACAAGCTCGTCTGACACCAACAACATTGCCACATTCAAAGTAAATCACCTTTCACCCTCATTCTTATGTTTGGTTTGTGCTGCAGATATTGCTTTTGTGTTACTGAGCAGTTCAACAGATGTGCCTAAGAAAGTGACCAGTGACGGTAACTACTAAATGGATTCAAGAGTCTTTGTGATGTAACTTTTAAGAAATAATCTAGCTGTTCTGCCAAACTTTATGGATTTAGTTCTTTCTTGCTGCTACATGATTTGCAAATTGTGAACCTAATAGCGATTAGTACACACGTACATTTAGCTACGCAAAGGGAGCAAGGAGCTGTAGAACAACAACCAAAGATAAAAATCAATAAAAGTTGTGAAATCATGAAGTCTGTTCCTTATTTCTTTCATGTTCATTCATCTCTCCAGCCTCTGCATACCAGACTGACTCATATAAAAATAACACTATTCCCAGATTTTTAAAAAAGTGCCACTGCACACATCCAACACCCTTGATTGTCTAATTACAGCACATCATTATTTCGTCATAGTAATTATGGTTGTCGGCCGCAATTATCTTTCTAAATTAGAAATCTCACAGTTAAGCATCAACTGAAGAGTGTTTGCATGTAAATACTGCATGGATCCAAAACAGCATAGTATAAACTTAAAATACAGTTGCTATGAATGTATTTCTAATGTTTAAATAAATATTAAATGGAATTAAGACACATGTTTATCTGGTTTTAATATTTATAGGCCTACTGAAAGCCTTTCGGTCAAAAAAGCCTGACAGTTGTTGGACCACGCCCACTAAACCCATGGCACACTTGTGATCTAAAAACGTGTTTTAATAAAATAATTTCACAAGTATGATTAAATGGAAATTTTATTAACAAATATACCCCTCTGTGAATTGCCACCTTAACGTGGTGGAGGAGTTTGACAGCTTGAATTAAGCTGTCCTGGGCCTTTGCCCCTGGTAGGGTCTGCCATTGCAGACAAGTCCTAGGTGATAAATCAGATAAGAGCAGTTTAAAACCCCCCTTGATTAGGTTTAGACATCAAGACTCCATTATGTCGGCAGGTGACCTGATTACCAAACCCCAGGTATAGAACTTGATTTTGGGGATGGAATATCTCTGGGGAGGGAAGAATCCCAATTTTGTGCAGGAGGTTAACTGGTACCAGCTAGATATGGTTGGTCCCACCTCCATTCACACCCTGGGCTCTTAAACTCAGTCCCTTGAGAAGAGTTGGAGTACCATTCTGGAGTTGCACATGGTCAGTGTGTTGTCTTGTTCATCTTCAAATAAGCAAAAGAGGTGCAATAGCTGTGTTTGAAAGACTTTTTGTTGAACAGTCTTTTCATAGTGCTATATTGTGAATGACTCTCTCTCTTCTACTTCCTAGCTCTGAGAAGTGCACCAAACAGGGGGTAGTTCCCTGAGTGTGGCTTATAGGCTGAAGAGCAGTTTGGATTACTCAAGCTTCTTAGTGTCTCTTGAAGAGGTACTGGAAAGTGCTCCAATGAGGGACCTCATTGTCCATCTGGGGTACTTCAATGCCCATGTGGGCAATGACAGTGGCACCAGGAGGGGCTTGATCATAAGGAATGGCCTCCCTGATCTGAACCCAAGTGATTTCCTGTTGTTGGATTTTCATGCTTGTCACACTTTGGCACTATGGCAGACGCCTTGTTAGTGCACAAGGGTGTCAATACAATACAACTAGCACCAGGACATCTAGGCAGGAGATCGATGAGATCGACATTTTGGTCATTTCAGGAGACTTTCAGTGGGTAGAGAGTGGGATTCGCTGCTAGGGAAGGAGGCAGGAAAGATTTGGAAGACCCAAATGTACTGTGAGTATCTGCTGGGGGAATGTCTGGCTGAGACTTCTGCCTTCTAGGAGAATTTTAAACAGGTACCAAGGAAGGCTAGGGACATTGGGTCTGATTATACCATTTTCTCCACCTCTTCTTTCTCTGATGCTGTTCAAAGCTGTGGTCGCAAAGTCTCTGGTGCCTGTCATGGTGGCTGTCCCCAGTCCTGGTGGTGGAAACCAGAAGTAAAGGATGCCATGAAGCTGAAGGATTCCTACCAAGCATAAGTGGATTGATGGACTTAGATGTACTGTTCCTTATACCGTAGATTGTAACAAAGAACATTATTGGCCAAGAAATATTCATTGCATAATCTAAAGCATCACTGAATCCACAACTACTATTAGATTTACACAAGAACCTTCAGAGGCTTAGTTCTTTTTAAAGGGCTGTATGATTAAAATAAAGGTTAACGAAGAAAATGTTAAACCTTTCTCATTTTTTTATTTTTGAGTAAACAGTTTCACAGATAATGAGATCACCTGAAGATACAGTGGCTACCCCCTGGGCTAATAAGAAGCTGGAAAGATCATGCATGACACCAACTGCCTTTGGGGTTTCTTGACATACTTTAAAACGCAACAAATAAAGCAAGAAATTTCATAATCTAATGTGTGCAGGTATTCTTCACTCTGAACACTGAATTGCTTGTTCCCATATTATGGGAGTCTAGCAGTGATGAAATGTAATTAGGCAGACAGCACATGACACACTATATTTGAGTTGGCATTTTGTAAAATACTCTACACACTTACTGCTTCAGCTGACTTTGAAAGAAAAGCAATATAGCGCTGCTTATCAAATGTGCGATGTTCATAAAATTTTCCATACCTCTTTTAAAACATTTTGCTGGAAAGAAAAAATGTTTATTAAAAAAAGGGATTTTTTTGTTTTATGTGAAATATTAAAATCCTTTCTTCATATGGTTTTTGTTGCGTTTTTCATTAAGTTCAAATGTGTGAAAATCAAGATAAACTTAAGGTAGTATTGCACGCTTTATCAGTTATGCTTTAGTTATAACTGCCCCTACGGGTGGCTATGGACTGTCTAGGGGTGACAAAATGGGCAAACTTGTATGGGGCACGCAGTCAGCCTCACAGAATTTTAAGATTGAACAAAGGGCCTGTGAGCCTGTAAAGCGAAAATGTTCACGCTTGTTTTTTTTTCTTCACACTTCATCCAGTCCTTGCAAAGCCCTTTACACTCATTTTTAAATTAGATTAGAAATATTTTATTTCAAACAGTAACAAAAAACAAATAATTTATATCCATAAAGACATTTCAAACACAGGATAACTAGACATTAACCCTTAATCCCCAGTAATTGCAATTTTTACCAGGTAATTTTATATGACAATATGTTACTTTTAAATTAAATCAGGCCTAATAGAGAATTTTTCGTTTTTTTAAATTGTCTTAAAATTTTTTCATTAATGAAGTGTTAACTAACAGTAGGATAAGCAGAACTCTAAAAATGTTTCTGTCTTCAGTATTACTCCAAGAAAACAAAGATGCTGATATACAGCCGTAAAAAACAAACATTAGGATTCTGCACTTTAAATGGTCCGGGTGAATACTCGATTCTGATTGGCTGGTAGGTGTGGATGCACTACTATGAAAGGAGTTCCGGTCAAATAGGTCATAAATTCTGTATCACTGCACAATATGTTCCGTGACAGCTCAGCGACACGTTGTTATGTTACCATGACAACCGGTATAAAATAGTCCACTTTTTTTGAAAAAGCTATCTTATCCAAAAAGTCACAAGAAGTACTAAAAATTGGTTAAATACGGTGGAATCCTCACCAAGGATGAGACAGTTGCTTTGCAAGGTGTAATTAATTTGTGTTATTAAACACTAACGTGTTCATTTTTTTTTTTCATTCATTGCATGCATTAAAGCGTCAGCGTTGACAGACAGGCTCTGTATATTAAATTACCTCTTTCTAAAAGTTAAAGGCATTTCAAAATCTGTTACCTTTATTTTTCTGTTTTGTAAATGTGCAAACACAACTGAGAATTATTTACCGTTGGCGCCGCGGATGGCTGCCTCGGTGTGTTGGTGCGCACTGCTTTGTTTTGTTTTTGTGTTTTTAACTCAGTTTTTTGTGATGGCACTCGGTGCTTTTACCAAAGTGGAGCTCGTGAACATCAGGGCAACAACTCCGGCGGATTTATTTCCCAACTTTTTGCTACCACCTCTGGAAATACTGGACATCCTGGTTAAAGACGCGTTCCTTGCTCTCGGAGTGAAACGCCGTAAGAGAGGAAAACGAGCCGGCGCGCTGGTCCGCCTTCGCCAGCGCGGATTACGCACACCGCTGCCGGGAATATTTCTCTCAAACGTGCGTTCATTGCCCAACAAAATGGATGAACTGCAACTGCTGTTGGGAAGAAACAGGGACTTCTCTTCATCTGCGGTTTTATGCTTCACGGAGACGTGGCTGAGCGGATTAATACCGGACTCTGCGCTGCAGCTGGCAGGCTTCCAACTCTACCGCGCAGACAGAGACGCACGACTTTCCGGCAAAACCAAAGGTGGGGGAATCTGTTTTTATGTCAACATCGGCTGGTGTAACGACGTAACAGTGATCAACCAGCACTGTTCTCCTGAACTGGAATCTGTTATCATCAACTGTAAGCCGTTTTATTCACCCCGGGAGTTTGCTTCATTCATTCTGGTCGGCGTTTACATCCCGCCGCAGCCTGACATGCAGGCTGCTCAGCTCAAGCTCGCAGACCAGATAAGAAGTGTGGAGCGGACCAACCCAGATTCCTTAGTTATTGTCCTTGGAGACTTTAACAAAGGTAATCTCTCTCATGAACTCCCGAAATACAAACAGCTTGTCAGATGCCCGACCAGAGAGGAGAACATTCTGGATCACTGCTACACCACAATCAGGGATGCTTATCACGCCGTCCCCCGGGCTGCACTGGGTCACTCCGATCACGTCATGCTTCACTTGATTCCCGCCTACAGGCAAAAACTAAAGCTCTGTAAACCTGTAGTGAGGACTTCAAAGAAGTGGACCAGTGAAGCGGTGGAGGTTCTCAAGGCGTGTCTGGACTGCACTGACTGGGACGTTTTCAGGACTGCTACCAACAGTCTGGACGAGTACACAGAGGCTGTGACGTCATACATCAGCTTCTGTGAAGATTGCTGTGTCCCATCATGCACCAGGGTGAGTTATAACAATGACAAACCCTGGTTCACAGCCAAACTCAGACGGCTAAGGCGGGCTAAGGAGGAGGCCTTCAGGAGTGGAGATAAAGACAGATTCAGAGAGGCAAAATACAAGTTTAGTAAGGCGGTGAGAGAGGCTAAACAATTGTATTCTGAGAAGCTACAACACCAGTTCTCAGCCAATGACTCTGCAACTGTCTGGAGGGGGCTCAGGCAGATCACCAACTACAAACCTAAAGCCTCCACTCCATCAACGACCGACACCTCGCCAACGCTCTAAACGAGTTTTACTGTCGGTTTGACAGACAAAGGGACAGTTCTGCCACCACCCATCAGCTCCAGTCACCTCTCCTTCAATTTCCACCCTAACAGCTCCACCCCCTCCAGTAACGACTCTTTCCATCCATGAAAGAGACGTAAACAAACTCTTCAGGAGACAGAATCCCCGAAAGCAGCTGGACCGGATTCTGTCTCCCCGTCCACCTTGAAGCACTGTGCTGATCAGCTGTCTCCAGTCTTCACAGACATTTTTAACACCTCACTGGAGACCTGTCACGTGCCAGCCTGCTTCAAGTCTTCAACCATCATCCCTGTCCCAAGAAGCCGAGGACCACAGGACTGAATGACTTCAGACCCGTCGCCCTGACCTCTGTGGTCATGAAGACCTTTGAACGCCTCGTGCTTTCACACCTCAAAGCCATGACAGACCCTCTTCTGGATCCCCTGCAGTTTGCCTACAGAGCCAACAGGTCAGTTGACGACGCCGTCAATCTGGGCCTTCACTTCATCCTCCAGCATCTGGACTCTGCAGGGACCTATGCCAGGATCCTGTTTGTGGATTTCAGCTCTGCCTTCAACACCATCATCCCGTCTCTGCTTCAGGAGAAGCTTTCCATGCTGAACGTTCCTGGCTCCATCTGCAGGTGGATCACAGACTTCCTGTCTGACAGGAAACAGTGTGTCAAGCTGGGGAAACAGATCTCGGACTCACAGACCATCAGCACTGGATCTCCTCAGGGCTGTGTTCTTTCTCCTCTGCTCTTCTCCCTGTACACCAACAGCTGCACCTCCAGTCACCCGTCTGTCAAACTCCTGAAGTTTGCAGACGATACCACCCTAATCGGCCTCATCTCTGATGATGACGAATCTGCGTACAGGTGTGAGGTCGACCGTCTGGTAACCTGGTGCAGCCAGAACCACCTGGAGCTCAATGCTCTAAAGACAGTGGAGATGGTTGTGGACTACAGGAAGAACTCAGCTCCACCTGCCCCCATCACCCTCTGTGACTCCACTATTGCCACTGTGGAGTCCTTCCGCTTCTTGGGAACTATCATCTCCCAGGACCTCAAGTGGGAGCCAAACATCAGCTCCCTCATCAAGAAAGCTCAGCAGAGGATGTTCTTCCTGAGGCAGCTGCAGAAATTCAGTCTGCCAAAGGAAATGATGATTCGGTGCTACACAGCCATCATCGAGTCCATCCTCACCTCCTCCATCACCATCTGGTACGCTGCTGCCACTGCTAAGGACAAGAGCAGGCTGCAGCGGGTCATCCGGTCAGCAGAGAAGGTGATCGGCTGTAATCTTCCATCTCTTCAGGACCTGTACTCCTCTAGGACCCTGAGGCGTGCAGGAAAGATCGTGGCAGACCCTTCCCACCCTGGACATGGACTTTTTGAGCCACTCCCCTCTGGCAGGAGGCTGAGGTCCATCACAACAAGAACCTCTCGCCACAGGCACAGTTTTTTTCCATCTGCTGTTAGCCTTATTAATAAGTCCCGGAACCTTCCATCACTTCTCCCTGCCCCCATCTGAATGTCACATTGGACAGATTTTTATTTTATGTATTTATTTATTTATTTATTATTTAATGTGTGTATGTGTATATATTTATATATATGTATATAAATTTAAATGACATTAATAATATTAATTATATTTTACATAACAATAATAATAATATAAATATATAGGTATATATGTGCGTGTATGTGTCTATATATATATATATATATATATATTTATATATTTGTAATATCCCTTCTGTTCTGTTCTTACTTAATATTTTGCTGTTTCTATTTACTCATGAATGCACCATCATCACCAAGACAAATTCCTAGTATATGTTCAATTGTACTTGGCAATAAAGTTGATTCTGATTCTGATTCTGATTCTGATTCTGAGAAGAAGAATTGAAAAGTGTAAGAAGCTTATTTTCACAAGAATTTATTCAGCAAAAGTAGAACATAAAATGTACACAAACAAGGAAAACTAAAGAAAAAAAAATCTGGAAAAATGGTTTTGTCAGATTTACTGTAACAGTAAATAAACATGAGTATTGCTTGTTTCTCTTGGTCTTTAGAGAAATTACTGCACACCAAAACCCAATAAACGTAATTAATAAACAGTATCATCTTTTTGTTATTTCCTGTTGGAATATAACAGATGATAGATGTGTAATTTCCTTTAGATATATAATCTGTTTTCCAGCGTCTTTCAGGCATCAACCTTATTTTGACTGAAAGGGTTGTTTTTTCAAGATCTATGTTAATTTGAGGATTTTTGTGGCTTTCTGTAACAGGCGGAGATTTCTTTAAATAACACAAAATAATATTTTTAAGGGTGAATGACAACTTATAATAAATAAAAAGCAAAATGTCTTACTTTTTTTTCCTCGTATAGCTCTTAATGACAACAAATGGCACATTTGTGTTTTATTTCCTTACGTCAAAACATTTCTTTTTGTGCCTTAAGACTGCATGCCTTTCCGCTCTGCTGCATTTTGTGTAAAAACTTTAACAAAAGAATAAATAAGTAAGTACCTCACCTTCTGCTTGTCATATTTCTTTCAGAGTTTCTTTGGTGTTACATTATTTCTCTTTTCATCCATGAAAGGAAAGTAAGATGTCTCAAACAGTGTCTCCTTATAAATTTGTTAAATAAAACTTAGTACGTAAGTTCAAGTAGGACACAGAGTATTTCTGACTTGTTACTTTGCTTCTCATGGCACAACAAAGCACGTTAGCATACTTCAGTAGATGTCACGTTCTTTGCTTCATTACGTTGTCATGCATGCGGAACAGCTGCATTTTCCACATGACAGTGTTGGGAGGGTAAAAGGTCAACGCCAGTTGCCTTCTAATCCTCAGTCTTTCCAGTTGGCGTCCCACTACGGATGAACTTTGAGCTTCTGACTTTCCACTCGGGGTCGTCCCTGATTATAGTCTTCTCTTTGTCTGAAATCATCACGCATAATTAAACCCTTGACAGTAATACCAACATGTAGACGTCAGCAAATCTAAGAGACAACATGAGCACAACCTTTGTCTTATTGATTCCTTTTGCTCAAGTGACTTTCAGCAAATTATAAAAAAAAAACATTATTTAAAGAATGATGAGCTCCTACAACATTGCTCTGGACTTTATTTTGGCTTAAGGGGTGAAGTAGGACAATAAAGCTAATTTTCCCTGGTCTATCTGAGGTGCGTCTCCTTTCCGTTGCTCTGACACAAAAATATAGAACAATCATTAATGAATCAAAATGTTTCTATCGCCTCCAGCATGTCTGCGTCTCACTTCCGTACATCCGCAACACAAGATTCACGCAAGAGTTCTATTTCCAGACCCTTGATGTATAGATTTTTTATAGCAAAAAGACTGAGAAATTGAAAAATGAATTTGGTTTCAAAACTTCAGTTATACTTTCAAAACAAAATTTTATTTTATAATTCCTGCGATGATGCACATTATACATGAAAAACACCATTTTTGCCACAAACGACGAAAGTTTATTTTTGGAAGTATAAAAGCATAACATCATGCATGGAGAAATGGCATTATCTGATTCAAGACAATCGAAAAAAAATGCTGAAGAAGATAATCGTGGAGGATAAATATAATCAGCAGCAGGTGTTTATGTCTGTTTTTACAATTTTCATTTATGTCATTTTTCATTGTATTCATTGTGTGTGGGATGGGTTGTATGTGTTGATAGAGGGTGGGGGGTTGGCTTTTATTGGGTGGGGGGGTTGGCTTTTATTGTATATGTTTTTGTTTTTAATGTAAAGCGCTTCAAGCTGTGCAAAGTATGAGAAGCGTTCTTTTATAAATAAAGTTTGATTTGATTTGATTTATTATTTGGAGAAAGAGGAAGTGAGTGTTCTTGATCTCAATGCACAGATTCACACTCTTCCTCTGTGTCATAAAGTATGCGGTCGCTGCGGCTATAGTAAAGTCTATTGTTCTGAATTAAAAAGCAATACTCAAATGTTTTTGATGAGCACTGACCAGTAACAGACATTGTTATCCGTATTCCCAGATAAAGGGGCATAAAATTTAAATTGTGGAGGAAATCATCAGCTTGTGTCATAGTTCATAGCACTTATAGGTCAATTCCCTAAAGATAACCTTGTAACACAAGCGGTTATAAATCGCTATGAAATATAGACTTAGTATAATACTTCGACAGTTTATGGAATTATCATAAATCCAGAGGATTCTGAAGCAGAATTCCCTACGTTGATATGCAATGCTTTACAACTAAAATGGTCAATGGCGTATACTTGAATAGCACTTTTCACCTTCCTTCGAAGGCCCGAAGCGCTTCACAGTCACAGACCCATTCACCTATTCACACACTGGTAGTGGTTCCGCTGCCTAACACTGGTGCCAACCTTCCACCAGAGGTTCAGTGTCTTGCTCAAGGACACTTCGACACATGGGCAGGCAGGCGGAAATCGAACCCGCAATCTTCCGATCAGGAGTCGACCGCCCTACCGTCGCGCTGTATGAACTAATACAAGCAACGTAAATTCACACATTCAGTCGGGGAGAAAAGCGACTTTGGACTAATCATTACTTTATATTTAAGTGTCACACAATGATGTAAAGTCAATAGGAAAAGCTGCTTTTCTAAATATTAGAATTACCGTTGATAACGTAAACAGCAAAAAAGATGGGATATGTCAAAGAGCGTGTGGTGATATCTCTGATGTAAAAGGGTTGGACGAATACATATATCTGCAACACATAACTTAAAGTTTTACAGACAAATATTTATTTGCCAATACTTTAATATATCCTTTGTATGGTGTTCAAGTGGGTTTTGACAGGTTTTTTTTTAAGGTTTTTATGCTATTTTCATGAAGGAAAGAAAAATAAGGATCATGTAACACACCTGCACAACAATTGTCATTTAAATTGCAACTTTAAAAGCCATGATTATCTTTACAGTCTGATCCTTCATAAATACAGACGAGACAAACTACTAAAACTGTTTTACCAGGGGGCTAATAATCAGCTTCGTCTCCGAGAGATTTTAAAAAGCTGGCTGTGCAAGATTGAATAAAATTATAGTTCTGCAGAAAAAGAGCTTTTTTTTTTTTCTCCTTCCTTCTCTGAAATTGAATCAGTGCTGATAAACTCCGCTGAAATGAGCACTAAGCTGTCTGGAACAGCTGTTACTGTTGTGTTGCAGTAATTTCTCAATGAGTGTTTAAAGAAAAAAAAAAAAAGGCTCCTTACTGCCCCCTGCTGTCTTGGGTGTACTTCCTGTTCTGTTCATGAAAATAAAGAAGCTAACAACAGGTTATGGGCCCAGAACGTGGCTAATAAGCTAACACAGTTTTCTGGGGTCTGATAGACAGTATTGTGGGTCTCACAATGGAAGATAAGCTGTTTATTGACAAGTTGAGCGGACCAGAAAACTGGGCAACATGGAAGTTTCAGATGGAGCATTTGCTGAAAGCTAAAGGACTGTGGGGCATGGTAATGGAGACAGATGCATTAGCTCCCGATGCTAATGCTCATGCTCGAGGAGAATTCGAGAAGCGGAAGGAAAAGGCTTTCTCCGTGCTAGTACTTAATGTAAGTACACCCCAGTTGTACCTGATTACAAGCTGTCAGACACCAAAAGAAGTGTGGACCACTCTAAGAGGACATTTTGAAAGAGATACATTGGCAAACAAACTGTTCCTGAAGAAAAAATATTTCAGATGTGAAATGAAAGAAGGGGAAAGTTTGAATGAGCATTTAAAACGAATGAAGGAACTGACCGATCAATTAAGAGCAATAGGTGCTGTAATTGAAGAGGAAGATCAAATCGTAACACTGCTTGGGAGTTTGCCATCAAGTTATTCAACAATAGTTACGGCTCTTGAAACAAAGATGGACACACTGACTCTGACGTTTGTTCAGCAAGCATTAATAAATGAAGAACAAAAGCGAATGAATGCAAATTCTAATTCCAGTGGTGCTGCATCAAGTAGTGCATCAGCAAGGTCCACACAAACACGTGGAGAAATGCAGGCCAACTGTAAGGCAGTGGGAGCTGAAAGAACCAGCTCCTGGAGATGTTACAAGTGTGGAAAAGAAGGTCACATAAAGCGTGACTGTCCAAGCTGGAAAAAGAGAAACAAAAATCACAAGGCCAAAAGCATGATATGTGAGGATGCAGGAGACTCATCTGAGAGCGCATTCATTGCTGAAAAGGAAAATACATCTGACAGTCCACAACAATATGTTTGGCTGATTGATTCTGGAGCATCAAAGCACATGACATGTGATAAAAATATTCTTCAAGACTACCAGCAATTTACTGAAACGCAGTCTGTGAAACTTGGTGATGGCAGGGTGGTTGAAGCCCTGGGACTTGGCAA
The DNA here is from genome assembly GCA_003999625.1 of Oryzias javanicus. Classification (NCBI taxonomy): domain Eukaryota; kingdom Metazoa; phylum Chordata; class Actinopteri; order Beloniformes; family Adrianichthyidae; genus Oryzias; species Oryzias javanicus. Next base: position 61,046 of record ML136689.1, read on the forward strand.
TGTCAAAATGAGAATGACATTCAAAGTGAGCAAAGTAAAAAATGCCACCATGTTTGATGTTCTTTATGTTCCAAAACTTTCTGGAAATCTTTTCTCAGTGGGAGCAGCAACAAAGAAAGGAAATGTCGTACAGTTCAAAAGGTCACGTTGCTACATACGTGGTGAAGATGGAACTCTACAAGGAATGGGAACACAAAGATCTGATGGTCTGTACCAGCTGGATGTAGAAGGAGCTTCACCTGCACAGCATGCTGCAACAAGTGCATCAGTAGCAGCTAGCCTTTGGCACCAGCGCCTGGGTCACACCACTAAGCTGAAAGAACTGAAAGGCCTAGTGAAGGGAGTGGACTACTCTGAAGAAAAAGAACCTTCTTTCTGTGAGGGCTGTGTAGAGGGCAAGTTGGCAAGAAAACCATACAAGCCAGTGGGAAAAATTCGTTCCAAATGCAAGATGCAGCTGATTTATAGTGATGTCTGTGGACCCATGCAGACTGAATCTATTGGCGGAGCAAAGTACTTTGTAACTTTTATAGATGACTACTCTCGATGCTGTAAAGTGTACTTCATGAAACACAAAAATGAGGTCCTCAGCAGATTTAAGGAGTTTGAAAAAACCTTCTCAAATGAAAGTGGAAGAAGAGTTATACGACTGAGGACAGACAACGGTGGTGAGTACACATCAAAAGAGTTCCAAGAATATTTGAAGACTCAAGGCATTCACCATGAGATGACTGTACCTCACTCACCTCAGCAAAATGGTGTCGCAGAAAGAAAAAACAGGACACTGGTGGAAGCAGCGAGAAGCATGTTGTCACATGCTAAGTTGCCAAAGATGTACTGGGCAGAGGCTGTGGCAACTGCAGCGTACATACAGAACAGGCTGCCCACATCTGTTCTGAAAAAGGAGACACCTTACCAGCGATGGTGCTGCAAAAAACCAGATCTCAGTCATATGAAAGTGTTTGGTTGTGTCGCTTATGCATATGTACCAGATGAAGAGAGGAGAAAACTTGACAAGAAAGCTGTTAAACTCAGATTTGTGGGATATGCAAACAATGCAAAAGGCTATCGTCTCTTTGATGAAAAGAGAAGAAAGATCCTGATTCGTCGGGATGTGATTTTCAATGAATCAGACTTTGGCCAAAACCAGGAAGAAGAGGTCTCCTTTTCAGAAAATGAAGTAAGCATGAACACAGCGGAAAAGGAAACACCAGACAATGAGATCACTTTTGAGGAGACAGCAAAAAGAGGAGAAAGAGCTAGGAAAGCACCAAAGAGATATGGATATGATGAGTACGCTGATGTGATGACTGTTGATCATTATGCCAATGTATGTTGCGTCACAGAACCAAGCACCCTGAAAGAAGCATTGAGAAGTCCCAATGCAAAAAAATGGCAGGATGCAGCTGATTTAGAACATCAGTCACTTTTGGAAAACAAGACATGGGACTTGGTGGAGTTACCAAAAGATAAAAGACTCATAGGGTCAAGATGGGTGTTCAAAATCAAGCATCAAAGTGATGGAAAAGTGGAGAGATACAAGTGCAGACTTGTTGCCAAGGGATACTCACAGTTGTACGGTTCTGACTATGATGAAACTTTTTCACCTGTGGTGCGATTCAGCTCAATCCGTACATTACTGTCGTTTGCCATCCAGAATAATCTACATGTGCACCAGATGGATGTGATAACTGCATTCCTAAATGGACATTTGGAGGAAGAAATCTACATGGAGCAGCCAGAGGGGTACATCAAACCAGGGGAGGAACACCTGGTGTGCAAATTAAAAAAATCAATCTATGGACTGAAACAGTCTCCTCGCTGTTGGAGCAAAGTATTCACAGAGTTCATGAAGGACCTTGGATTCAAACAAAGCACAGCGGACCCCTGTGTGTTTGTGAAGTCTTCACCTGAGTTGGAGATACTTGCTGTTTATGTGGATGACTTGATCTTGATAACAGAGTCAACTGAGAGCATGAAAAAGCTCAAACTAGCTCTCAAGAAACGCTACAGAATGAAAGACATGGGAGAGTTGTCTTACATCCTAGGCATTTCTGTTGTTCAAGACAAAGAGAAGAACTGCATCTTTCTTCACCAGAAGCAGTACATTGAAACAATCCTCAGGAAATATGGAATGGAAAATGCAAATCCTGTTGCAACTCCTGCAGATGCTAACGTCACCTTAAAGGCAAAGGATGATGTCAGTAAACCTGTGAATCAAAACATCTATCAGTCAATGGTAGGAAGCCTGCTATATGCTGCAGTGACCACACGACCAGATATAGCGCATGCAGTCAGTACTGTGTCAAAGTTCAATGCAAACCCAAACACCGTACATCTGACCGCAGTGAAAAGAATTCTTCGATACTTGAAGGGTACAGTGAATCTTGCTCTCAAGTATGAAAGATCAGAGTCTGGACCTTTGATCGGCTACTCAGATGCTGATTGGGCCAGAGATCAAGATGATCGTCGTTCAACTACAGGAAATGTTTTCTTACTGAGTGGAGGAGCAGTGAGCTGGCTCAGCAGGAAACAAACTACAGTGGCACTTTCAACAGCTGAAGCGGAGTATGTTGCACTCAGTCAGGCAGCTCAAGAAGGTACCTGGCTGAGAAGACTACTGAAGGACCTGGGAATGGATGATACACCTACAGTGATCCTGGAGGACAACCAAGGAGCAATTGCAATCGCAAAGAATCCAGTGGATCATTCAAGAACCAAGCACATTGACATTCGTTATCACTACATCCGTGAATGTGTGCAGAATGGACAAATAAAACTGCAATACTGCCCAACAGAAGAAATGAAGGCAGATATCTTTACCAAGCCTCTTACAAGGCAGAAGTTTGAGTTTTGCAGAAAAGAAGTTGGACTATGCTGAATGTAGTTCTGTTGTAAACAAGGCAGAGTGTTTGTTTGTTTATTAAGTTAAAAAAGGAACAAAAAAAAAATTTTCTATGTGAAAAGGAAAAGAAACTTAGAAAATAATTTTGAAAGTTTTTTTTTTGTTTGAAAAAGACTGGGTTAAAAGTTCTGAAGCGAAGAGCGCAAGTCTCAGTAACATAGTTTAATGTAAAAGTGCCTTAATGTCATTGAAAAATTAAGTGGGAGTGTTGTGTTGCAGTAATTTCTCAATGAGTGTTTAAAGAAAAAAAAAAAAGGCTCCTTACTGCCCCCTGCTGTCTTGGGTGTACTTCCTGTTCTGTTCATGAAAATAAAGAAGCTAACAACAGTTACAATGTTATGCTGCACACACAGCAGTCCAGCGGGTGTGCGGCACACAGTTCAAAACACACTCAGAGTGCTGAGAGATGAGAACGGAGACAGAAACATGGCATTATAGTTTGTCATAGATCTTTGATAAAGGTGACCAATCTCTGTATCAGTGCCTGAAATTCAAATTTGTAACACTTTGAACTCTGCTATGTACTATGTTTATCATGCAGTGTACTTCATTTTTTTTAGAAAAAAAGTAATGAGGAGTGTGCAAGATAGGACAAAACACAATTACAAATCCAGGTACTCAAGACGTTTGCAAAACGAAAGCAAACTCTAAAAGGACATTAACACCAGCAGCACTTACAGGGACACAATTGGTAGGAAAATAATTAAAGCTACAGATTATGTGGACCACTATATTCATTGCTTGTGCAGAAGACAGTTTTTGTGTTGATTTAGTTCTTAGTTTAACAATAATCCCTCTAACTCCGGGTCCGCACCGCACGCAAAAGCACTCTGAAGAGATGTGCGCGCGGAATCCGCTTCTGCTCCAGTTCACACCAAACACATATTTTTTTGCGACGGTCGACAGGCGCTTCTGCTCAGATGTGGTTATTTAGAGCTTCTACAATAAATTGACATTGTCCATCTTAACTTGTCGACAATTGCTCTCTGCCTGGGGACCACAGCATGCCTCACTCTCGCAGCGCTTCCGCGTGCGGTGTGAACTCTGCTTAAAATACAGAGGTTTGCCAACAATCTCCTGACTCAGATCATTCCCATTCTGTTTATCCAGTAAACCTGCAATTGTAAAAACAGTGATTATTAACTGTTAAAATCAACAGAAATAAAAAAAAAGAAAGCAAAAAAAGTTAGAGAAAGAAAAAAAAATTACAGAAATGTGCAGTCATTGTTGCTATATTCACTTTATTTATATTGTTGAGTTTATTTTGTTTTCTCAGTGTGATTTATGTCCTTTTTTTTTTTTTTTTTACTGCGCATTGCATCCTGTGTCCTGATTGGCTGATAACCAACCCCACCCTTTGTCTCCAAGGGGTGGGGGGGGTCAGATTTTGAAATTTACATAAATCTTTGAACGCAAGCAGATCTTTATTTTTATTTTATAATACTGGATTTATTTTTCTACAAAACATTGAGAGTTTAAGCCAAAGAGAAAAGCGGGAAAATGTTAATGTCTGTCTAGAAAGTGTATGGCATTTGTAATGAGGGGTTTTAGAGCCCTAAAACATCCATAATTCAATTCTTACCTGTTGCGAGTTATTTTTAGAATGAAATTCTCGATTAATGAGGGAACACTGCATAAAAGTTAATTTAAAAAATATTTATTAAAGTTAATTTTTTTGTTTTAAATCCAGACATTTCTTTCATTTCTACCCGTAAAATCCCTAATTTTCAATGACTCTCAAGCTTAATCAACCAATTTGCCCTTTATTTATATATTTTTGTATTTTTAGGGTTAAATTGAGTTGTCTATCCAATATTGTTTCAATATTGAAGCAAAAAAACTTGTTTTAATTGGATTTTAGATTAAGCTGTTGGTGACATAATTGCATGCTTCTCATATTTCTTATACAGTCCTCGATTAAAAAACTGCGGGATACAATTCTGAACTCATCCTTTCATCATCTTTTTCTAAAATATGTTGTCATTGTTAATAAAATATGCAAAGTGTCATATCACTACTAAAGCCAAAATGTTTCTATTTATAAATCAATTATCCAGAATAATGGCTATCATTCAGCAAATATTTAAAAGTATACAACTACAACCTGCCGTGTTAAAGGTTACCTGTCAGGTTCTTGAGCAGATTGAAAGCTTTCAAAAATGGATGAATGCTAAAGGTTACTAAGTGCTCGGAAATTAGTTTATAATGTCAGAGACACACAGAGAGCAGCTGGAAAACATTAAGGACAAAATGACATTTCAGATTTGTGTGTGTCCGTGTCTTTGTCTGGGTAATATGGACTGACAGCACATTGATTTACTTAGCGCAATACGTTAAGCAGTTGAAATCAATCACTGACACCGTGGGCGACCCCGCAAACACCACACTCGACATCACAGACATACAGGCTCAGTGTGTGGCCCCGATTCAGACAGGGTCCTGAGGAGCTAAGTGGTTCTGACAAAGTGTTTTCTTGCTGACTCGGTGGGGCGGCTTTTAAAGCGCAAACTCACAATGGTTTCGTTGCTAAATGAAAGCAGTTACAGGGAGCAGCCGGTGGTCTCTGCTCGCACACATCTGTGCTCACATCTCCACTGTATGTAAACACACACATATGAAGGCAAAAATGACACAAAAAGAAAGGAAGTTGATGTTTTGTGGGAGTACGTCTACATTTCAAATAGAGGATCTTTGTGGTTGTATCTGTGGTACTTCCTTTTTCTTTGATGTTTTTTCCTTATGGTGATTGTAGGGTAGTTTTGATTCTTTTCATCATAGCTGTGACCTTTTTTTGGATCATTTTGGTGATATTTTGACTCATTATACAGCTCCTTGTATATCTCAAGTTTGTTTTTGCTTCACTTTTCTCTTTGAAATTCTGCAATAATCATCTTTTTGATGTTTTTCTTTACACCCATAATCTATTTCTCTTTTTTATTCCACCTGATATTCTTGAGAAAACAAATGTACTAATATATATATATATATATATTCTGAAGACCCACTCCAATCATTTAATCTTTTAATCTATTGTGAAAACTTTCAAAGTGGTCTTTTAGTTATATTTGCAAAAATCATAAAAATCTGTCTTTTTCTAGGTCATAGTTTTTTGCCGTTGTTCATTAGAAATACGCTTCTGAGTGGTGGGCAACGCTATTGGTGTGGAGCCACCTCATCCCCCCTCCTCCCCACCCCGGCAGACCTCAGAGCAGGAACTTTATTCCCCCCTCTCCCCAGCATTTTTTCTACATCACAAAAAAGCCCTTTTACAAACAGCATTTTTTTTGTCTGCTCCTGATTTACGTTTTAAATAATAATAAAAAAAAACTCAGAATTTTTTTTTTTTTGTCTTAATCCTTTTAATACATGACATCAGATAAATGCTGCAAGAACATGTTAAAAACACAAGAAACTCTATTTTCATCAGAGTGGGTCTTAAAGATTCTCATCTGATTTTTTTTTTCCGTACAACCTGAGCCGTTAGATTACACACTGCACTGATGTGACAGACTTCAGAAATAAGTAATGCAACATGCAATTAAAGTAATGAAAAAAGCACAAAAAATGTCTTCAATGCCAGGGTTTCTGGACATCATCCTCCACATTCCCACAACTCTCACGTATCTGCAGTTAAAAAAATGTTTTTAAATTAAATCATTAAAAGACCAAGTAAAGTTTTGTACTCTATCTGTATTATTTCCATAGAAATAAATATATATATATATATATTCCTCATTGTGACTGTGTGCACTAAGCAGAAAAAAAGAGACAATCGCTGTGAGGAAATTGCGGTCAACAGCAGCAGTGTGTTCAGTAACTTCTGTGACCTTCAGCTAATTCAAAGGGTCGGCGTCTCAGAAAACATTGCTGATTGCACATCCTAATTCAGATGATTCCCTGAAATCAAAGCACAGCCACCTTGTGATCTCCTCAATCAGCTTTCATCCTGTTCTGCATTATGCTAATCTACTGTGTAATTAAGTGGCTAAAATAAACAAATCAGCGTCCATTGAACAACCAAGATAGAAGGGGATTCTTTAAAATGGCACAAAGAACACAAGTAAAAACACGAATGCTGCATTAAAGGGGGACCATAGCAAACTGTTTCAATGCTGTTAGATCTAATAAAAATGCTTTTACTGTATAAAGCTGCTATTGCACAGATATGACACACTCAATACTTCATCCATCCATCTTCTGAATCTGCTGAATCCCATTTAAGGTCAATGGGCTACTGGAGGCTGTCACAGCTACGTTTGGGCAAACGCGAGGTCAACCCTGGACAGATATCCGTTTAAGGGGTTAAAAAACCCTCGCAGGATTAAGCAAATCTTCATCCAAGAATCCGTTTTATTTAATATGACTTTAAAAATAAATTGCATCTACAGCTCTGAGGACAAGGATAATGTTTTCTCAATAACCCTTTTGAAGTGATTTTTCTTGTTAAATTCTTGCTCCACCCACTTTTAATTCGTTTCCTGCCACTAAAGTTTTTTGTTTTATTTTGCATGTTAAAAAAGATATATGTAAACTAATAAATATGCCAATTCCCTTTTAAACGGAAAAAAAGCACAAACTGAAAATTGTAAAATGAAATTCTATCCTATCTTAATACATAAAAACAACAAAAACATCTTCAATAAGACGATTACATCTTCACAGTAAAACCACAAGAATAGTTGATAACAGTCAAGAAATGTTTAGCTTTTGATCGATGATTACTTTAGACAAATATTTTAGTAACCAAATTGGACAGTAGAAAACACTTTGAATCATTAACCGTGCAGTTTTTATATTTTTCCATTACTGCTAGTTTCTAATAAAACTGCCTCAAAACGATGAAGATGAGACAAAACTATATTTAATAAAGAGGATAATTGCTGTTGGAGATAGTAGCACATAAAAGAGAGAATATATGATATGAAAATGTAAATGCAGAGATGTTTTAACAATTTAACTTCAGTTTTTACATATTATTCAACATTACAATGGCTAAATTGCTCATATTGTACAATGTTGTGAACTGAAACTCATAGGACTTAATGAGAAGTGAAAAAGCAAAGCACTAAACAGTGATGTTCAGGTTTAATATTTGTCAGATATGTGCCTGCTATGCTCACGAAGCAGTTGTACCACTTCGCAGCTAAGAAGTTGCTTCAGGGAACTTGGCTCTTCAAGCAAACAGACAGTGTGCTCATTCTGTTATATTAATAAGCATTGCTGTGACTCATGTCTCCACCAAGTATATGAGCTTTACAATTATTTCCTCCTTTGACAATGTTGGGCTGCAGGGGTGAAGTGGTTTGTCTCTCTCACACACAATTTATTTTCTTCATTTCGATATCAAAGTTGGTGAAGTGGAGCTGGATTCTGTGTACACAATATCCAGGGAGGCCGTGGCACAGAGGTAAAGTGGTTAACCCTTAATTGGAAAGGGTTCAGCTACCACTCTCACTCCCTCTGCCTGCCCAGTTGAAGTGTCCTTAGGCAAGACACTCATCCTGGTGTCCTTGCACGGCAGCTCTGCCGCAAAGAGACGCCATTTTGGCTTCATTCCATATAGTTCGGGACAGTTGCTGTAACCTACACTGAGTTACATTTTGTAAAGCAGCAGCTTTATGTTTCAGTGTCTAAATCAGGAGGACCCAAACTTGCTGCATAAGACATCCAAATCTAATAAGCTGAAAATGTATGATAGCCATTCAGACCCTCTAGATGCAATTTATTACAGTTTATTAATATAAATAAAATCACAATCAACAATCCATCTTCTGAACCCCCCGTATCCCTTTTTGGGGTCAACAGGGCCAACACAGCTACCATTGGGCAGAGGGAGGGTAAACCTGAACAGGTCACCAATCTATTGCAGGGACATACTCCTTTCTCAATTTAAAGATTTTCACAAATCATGACTTTTTTTATTGTTTTCACATTTAAAATCATTCTAAGTATTTCTAGCTGAATTTAATATATTTCTTGGAAGCTGTTACATCTGGTGATGAGCAGTGCTTAACCCACTGACCAGACTTTGGATGAGCCCGATATATAATGGTAAATAGTGGGTAATGCTTCCTTTTACAGTACAGTACTTGCAGGGTATTTACGGGGTATTAATATGGTACTTCTTTGTACCTACTGGCTGCTAACAGGGTATTTACATGGTACGTTCTATGGGTCCCACTGGGTACTTACGTGGTACTTTTTTGTATCTACTCATTACTTACATGGTACTTGCTGTGCACTCATACTTATGGTACCTACTGGATATTTATATTTATACATTTATAATATAAATGGTACTTTCTATGTACTTACTCTGCTCTCATTAATTCTAAGTACAATAAAAAAAAATGAAACGAAAGTACCACATAAGTACTATGTAATTACCCATCTTCTTACATATGGTGAGTACCATGAAACACACAAACTTACAAAGTAAATAAGTAAACTCTGGCCCATTTTCCCCAATATTTCAATGGTAGCTTCTGTTACCTACTGTCATGTAAATTCCATGAAACATACAATAAGTGAAGATGTAAATTCGAGGTACTTAATTTGGACTTCTTACATGTGATAAGTTCTACAAAAGACACACTAACACAACATGTAAAAACCCAGTAGGTATACTATAAATACTCAGTAAGTACCACATAAGTATGAACCAAATAGTACCACACAAATACACAGCAAGTACCACATAAGTATTGTGGAAGTACAAAAAAGTATCAAGTACCCAGTAGGTCCCATAAAAAGTACCATGTAATTACCCTATAAGTACTCAGAAGGTACACAGAAGTACCATGTAAATACCACTTAACCCTTGTGCTATCATATATGATCCCACCCTCATGTTGATGTGTGATCTCTCCCATGACAAAGGTGGACAGAATTTTATGTCTACCACAAACACCAGTGAAGATAAAAAAAACCTTGAAAAAAATAAGTCTTGCCGGGTCCAGATGACCCCACTTTTAATGTAAACATGCCTAGGATAGCACAAAGGTTGCATACCATGTAAGTACTGTAAAAGGAAGCATTACCAAATAGCGTGTAATTTATGCAGCGTTTAACTAACTTCCTTGAAGCCCCAAAGTGAGTTTGGTAGTTCCGCTACCAAACACTGGCGCCATCCTATAACCACTAGGAGCAATGTGGACTTCAGTGTCCTGCCTGAAGACACTTTGATATATTGGCGAGCAGGGGGGGAACCAAACCTTTTGAAATGTTATCCACCTAGAGATATAACTGTGGACTTTCCTTCTGTTCCTGGTTTGTAGGGAATACATTAAGCTGAGTGTGCTGCAACACATGACAGTGCATGCGGCATCACACGGAGGAAGCCCATCTGCTTTGATCGGAGTCAATGTTTTCTGCCAGACAATTTTAAATGTAATTAAAAAGAGGAAAGAAAAAGATTGGAGGTCTAATCAGTAAAACTGCACCTCCCATAAACACTGACTGATCATTTACCGTCAGCAAATTCAATCATTTTAAATGATTATGAACTTTTTATCTTTCTGATGCTATTTAGAGCAAAGCAGCCAAACAGGCAGCAGACACAGACGGAGGGGAGGGGATGTTTACACTGACTGTGAGCATGTGTGAAGTGGCCAAAACGACAACCTGATTAAAAATTAACCTTTCACACAAGCAACGTCCTGCAGCAGAGAGGGTGTGAGTCTTGCTGGCAGACTGCTCTGAAAGAATCCAGGTTCTATTTCAAGTCGCAGCCAGGTTGAGGCTTAAAGGTCAGAACACAACTGAGTACATACACACACACCTTTTTACACAAAATGTCACTCTGCAGAGCTGCAACTTTGAGAGGGAAGCCAGATGAGGAGAGGGAAATTAGTAATTGTGTGACATTTTAGAAAACTGGGTGAGAAAAACTCATGAACACAAAGTCTTCCTGCATCAGGAAGGGAAAAAAAGAGGAAAAAGTCAGGCAATGTAAATGAGGATCCAGGTTAGTGGAGGTGTTTGGAAGGCTTTCTCAATCTGTGATTTAAACTAAACGTCATGGAAAATACTTCAAGAAACTAAAGCACACCAAAATAAACAAACACTTTGATAATCAAGCAAATTGTCGGAACCCTGCAGTTATTTTTATTCTCGAAAGACAAAAAATTTGACTAAAATTGTTTAAAAAAATTTAACTTTAATTTCGTTAAGTTTTGGTAGAGTGCAAATCACTCGATGCAAGAAAACATATTACTTTTAATAATGACAATTAAAAAAGAAAATCAATTAATAAAAAACATTTTAGAAAGACAAATCTGGAAACCAAGATGTAACTAAAAAAAAACAAAAATAGAAACAAAGCAAAGGAAGCATTTTGACATGGTCATCCCAGGTCGCTGTGGTTCCATCCTGATTGGACCCGGCTGACTCCAATCATCCCATTTCTTAGGGCCACTATTTAGGATGTGCCCTCTCTGGTATTCAGTTTGTTACCTTCTCCGAGTACAAGGTAAAAAAAAAAAAAAAAGTTTTATATGAAATAATTCCGACAGCTGGGGTTATCAGAGAAATTCGGTAAAAACCACGGTTGCACTGTAAATTACATTACAGAAGAAAAATGCTAATTTGTTTACAGTAATAGAAATCTTGACTGAATCACTTAAAAATATGTTAAGTCAAATTGTCCCAGTTAAGTTGTCTTAATAAATCAATGACTAAACATAATTATTTATTGTGGGCGGCCGTGGTGCAGTGGTAGGGCAGTTGTCTCAGGATCGGAAGATCGTGAGTTCGATTCCTTGCCTGGCCCATGTGTCGAAGTGTCCTTGGGCAAGACACTGAACCCTAAATTGCCTCTGGTGGGAGGTTGGCGCCCGTGTTTGGCAGCGGAGCCACCAGTGTACGAATGTGTGGGTGAATGGGTGAATGGGTCTGTGACTGTGAAGCGCTTTGGGCCTTCAAAGGAGGGTAAAAAGCGCTATACAAGTATACGCCATTTACCATTCCATCATTTAGATGGTTAATAAATATTAATATTTTGTAAAATTAACTGAAATCTTTGAGCTAAGAAGTGCTTTACTTTGTAACAGTTGCAGGTTAAAATTGTTGCTCAGTAAATTCCTGTAAATCCTAATTAAATATCTAGGTGTCACCAATAGACACTACAGTCAAAGACAAATGTCATTATCAGTGTCCTATGGCTCATTGATGTCATAAAACTAAAAGGACTATATCCATGGTAAACTTCTGGGCCATAAGTGAATCCACGAGTGCAGCATGTGATGATGGTTTTACATATTCACCAAGAAACAGCATAGCAAAGTGATGTCTGGACATACACCACTATAGATATGTATTTTATACAGAACAAATATGTAAAAATTACTGGGTTTTAACATTTGGGACTTTAAGGAAGTTACCAGTTAATTAAACTGTAAGTTTCTTTCTTCATGATTACAGTTGTTTACTGTCAAAATTTTACCCTTTTTTTGGGTTTTTTTGCAAAAACTACTAACATTTTTTACAGTGGCCTCTTATCCTGTCGCTGCTAGCTAATGAAGTTCCTGTCTCGTCTGACCTGCGACTCACTACTTACACCTGTCTCCAGGATTATTATGATCATCCGCCGATCTGGGTCCAACGCTCCACCACTGCAGTCCTGATTCACGCAGGAGCCCTGCCTCCAGTCACGCCACATCCCCATGCCATACTACTCACCTCTGGATTCTGTTCCTGTACTTTTTTTGTCCACGCCTGATCCTTCACTCGGCATCATCTTCCCGAGATGAGTTTCAAGCTCTGGTCCACCGTATTCTGCGACCACAGAAACGGATCACGTCATCAGACATTCACTGATTAATACAGTTATTCATCTGTCATTCTGCATTCTTTGATCCTTCCATTTACTACTCTTGGGTCTGCTACGCCTCACCCTGTTACCATGACACATTTTGGAAAACCAAAGTCATTTAAATAAATCAAAATGAAGAGTAAAAAAAATGTAACAAAACAAGAAACGTTGGTAAAATGGGACAGATTTGTTGATGTGATTTGCACTTAAGGACCACTGTCAATTTCTCCATGCAGCAATAAATCAAGTCCACTATTGTCTGAGCTTGCTATAGTGATTCTCCTGCGCCTTTCTGTATGTTTTTTGGCACAAAAAATCACATTTTCAACAATTTCAGTCATCTTGGAATTAAAATGTTCAGCTCGTTCAAGACATCACTGCTTGTACTTTTGGTATTCATAAACTGAATAGCTTTTGAAATATTGAGCAAAATATGCCCCATAGGAAACAAATGAGAAATTCCTCAGATTCTTCAAAAACATTGTGCACTTTGAAATTTGTGAACTTCTTCATATACTTTTAGCTATAGATACCATTCAAACTTTAAAATATTCATAAACTATTGGTTCTTTAAGTTAATTTGGAGTTAAGCTTTTATTGTAGCAAATGCTAGCTTTTTTTCTTGCTAATTTAGACATTTTTACACTTTTTAGGCAAATTAGGAGTTTAGTTAATATTTTAGCATTATGCTAGCTGATTGGCTAATTTAGAGATGTGTCAAATTTTAGGCTAATTTGGAGTTTAGCTAATGTTTTAACAATATGCTAGCTGTTTTGGTAAAGTTAGACATTTATTCAGTTTTTTATTTTTAATTTGGCACTTAGCTCATATTTTAGCAAGTTTTCGGCTTCAGCATTTTCAGCTATCAGCCCTAGCATCTTCAGCAGCACACTCGCATTATCGCAAGTAATGCCAATATCTAGTTGCAAGTGTTATATAGTGTGTAATATTTTCATTGATTCTGGAAAAAAAAACTTTAAACTTGACAAAGTTGGATATGCAGCATCAGTGTAGGGTAGTTTTCCTGTCATGAGAAATCCTTTAATTCTTGCCGAATAATGGAGTTTCTGTCATTTTCAACTCTCATCCTGATGCTAAACTTAACATCCATCAACTTTCTGAATCTTCTGAATACTTTTTTTAGGGTCATGGGGTTGCTGGGATCTGTCCCAGTAACCTGTTGGGCAAAGGCGGGGTACAACCTGGACACGTTGGGCCACACAATTGCACAACATAGACTCACTTTCACACTTAGGGACAATTTGTAATCATCAATTAACCCAAGAAGCATGTCTTTGGACTTTGGGGGCAAACCAGAGCACCTGGATAAAACCAATAGATAGACAGGGAGAGCATGCACATGAAGATCCCTGCTGGGACTTAAACTAGACTGTATGCACTGAGGCACATATTCTAATACATAAAAATAATACAATGCTTAGTAATTTTATTATTATGATATTATATTATGCTAGCTACATGCCATTGATGATATCAGGTCAATATAAAGCAAAGTCTGGGAAGTTTCAAATAGTTTCCTGGTTGAATTTCATTTTCTTTTCTCTTTGTGTTTTGCTGACTTCAAGCAATTTTGCTTGACAAGCTGAAAGGGTGAAGTGACACTGAGGTTTCGTTTCAGTTCATTTGGGTTGTGCAGGCCACTGGCCATTTCAGACCACTGAGTCAGGTTCAGTTTGAATGAGAGGTACGACTGAAGAAATCCCTAATGGGACCCTGAAGTATGACTGAGGCACAACAAGACTGCAGTAGTGGGGGTGGGGGTGTGTGTGTGTGTGTGTGTGAGGGGCACTGAAGAATCAAACTCATTTATTTGAGGTAATGTGAAAAGAAAAACTAAATCTGCCAAGATATCAGACAAATCTTGTCCTTTTTTGCTCAGTTTTCTTCATAAATTCACAACTTTCTATTAAAAAACCCAAAGATTTACATCAGATTTTGAAATGATAGAATCTCGGGTAAGAAATATGTAACACACTTGTGTTTTCCATTTTTATGCAAATCGACCTCTTTATGTGATTTTTCATAAACTTCCACTCAGGAATTTAGTTTATGAACCCACAGAAAACATTTACTTGGGGTGGCAGCTAAAAAAAAAAAAACTAAAAAATTCAGTTTGCTAAGCAAATATTACTTTGAAGCTTTTCGTGCTAAAACGTCTGATTACGTTTGCAAGATTAAAAAAAATGTAGTATTGTAGATTGAATTAAACTTTAGCAAGATGGAATAGTAGTTCAAGAAAATCATTTGGTTGAGGTGGTTGAGGGTATGTGTGTGTGTGTGTGTGTTTGGGTGCTGGTGACTGCATGTCTGCAACAATCAAATTTCTAGCTTAATTAGACAGGACATTCAATCACCAAACACACACAACATAATGCGTTGATAGGACACCATCTGTTTTCTTTACACACCACTAGATTTGTTGGTAAAACACACAAACACACCCCCCCACACACACATACGCAGAGGCATCCACACCTGCATGCTAATGCTTAGGTCAGCGACTGAAGCTTGCTAACTCCCAGCTGCTGTTAGAGCATGCTGCTAAGAAAGATGAACATCCTTGAAAACTACATGTATAACCCTGTTCTCCCTTCAGACTCTTTAATCAGGTGTCTGGACTAACTCCTGGACTAGGAAGTACCCGCTGGATCCAAGAAGCCAAAATCCTATAAACTTAAATCGAAAAGTGATTTCTCTGTTATTTTTTTGTCAGAATAGCCATTGTTGCTCTGATACTTTTTTTTCCAACATTTTCTTGCTAATCCTGAGTTTTTTAAATTATATTTTCTAGTTCAAGTTATAACCAATAAGATGCCTGATTAAAAGTATTTGAAACATTTGATTGACAAATTCTCCAGAGAACAATTTCAGTGGTAGAGGTTTAAGCAAGTATGTAAATCTTTATTTATATAGCTCTTTTTACAGAAGGCAACTCATAAAGGGCTTCACAAAAGGTATAATACAAGACAAACTGATAAAACTTCACATATTAGATAAATACAGAAAAATGATCAAATATTAATCGCAACTAAAAAGGTGGAGGAAGGAAATATAAAATTAAAATATCATCTAAAAGCCTTCCTAAAAAGAAACGTCTTCAGTTAAATTATGAAACACTTGACAGTGTTAATCTGACTGTTCTGATCTTAAGGACATTCCAGATTTGTGGAGCAACTGTCTGAAAGGCTAGATCACCTATGATTTTAAAATGAGTTTTTGGAACGCTTAAAAGATTCAAAGCTTTAGTCTGTCTGTCACTGTTTGATTAACAGTCATTTAAAAGAAGAATTACTCAAAAATACTAGAATAGAATGATTTCTTATTACATTTTTTTTCTGTTTCATAAGAAAATTCCACACATACATGTTAAAAACTCAAAAAAACATGATTTACATCAGAAGGGGACTTTAAAATAGGCAAAGAGAGAATTTCAGTAATCTAAGCATGGCGATATAAAAGCATGTATTATCAGCTGAAGATCAGATAACATTGGTTTTAGTTTATCCACATTCCTCAGATGATAAAAGTAATTTTCACAAGCTTTCTCGACTCTGTGTGGACTTCCAACAAACTGACTCCTGACCAGTAAGAGTGGTTGACATGGGATCGACTTTGACCAATCACTGCTAACTGACATTGACTGGTTCAAAAATGGCGACATCCATATCACAAAAATAGTGGTGATTTAGTTGACTTCATGGAGCCAAATGGCTTCAATACTGGATTCTAAACTTTACAGCTACATAGCTTCAATATTGCTCAACTTCTTTTTTTTTTTTCGGCTACGCTAATGTTAGCTTGAGGTTGTGAGGTGCTATAAGCTAGCAGGAGAGAGTGTTAAAAAAAGGAATGCTGATAATTCAGTGGAGGCTGACTTCTGTTCCACCAGACCACTTCTTGTTTTTGTCAGTTTATACAATGCCAGCTTGATAAAAATGTTTTTTTTTTATATCCTCCTCCTGCGGTCTAACAATGTTTAGCCACAGGTGTACAACATAATAGAATTATGTAGCAAAGCAGTCAATTATTAATGGAGAACAGGTGAAGGCTAAATGTTAGAATGCAGACTTGAAAACTAATGCATGAAAATTAGCTTTATAAGTCCCTAAAAATTATATTTTGTTCTTGCGGACTGAACTTAAATGGATTTGATCAAGATGAATAAATTGAAAAAGAGTGAAAGCCTCTTCAAGAAAACTGAAGATAGATGATAAAAACTTAGAAGCTAGATTTTTCTCATCAGACTCCATGAACCCCCTCTGCAGCCACACTACACTAACTTTATGATAATTTTCATTTTCAAACTCTGTCAATCAATTTTACAAAGCCTCTGTATTTTTAACTGCACGCTGCAGTGACAGTGAAAAATATGGGTCATTAAACAACGCTGAGATGTAAAAACGTACTCGGTTTGACACAGATGGGAAAATGTAATAGTGTGAAGGATCGTTGATTCATTTCTAACTTTTTCTTGTACTTTTTCAAAGACACAAACCTTTTTCAACGCAAGATGCTGTTTTTAAACTTTATTTTTTAATTTTAAAAGCTGTCAGTTTCTCTTTTCCTCATCACTGAGTTCCTACTACACAAGACAGGGAGATAAATTACAACCTTTCTTTATTTATACTCATACCCGCCATTTCTAGTTCAACTTTATAACACAAAAATGTAATTCATTAGGTTTGGAAAAATAGAAACCACAATAAATGTATAAATATTGCAAATTATCTTTCTGTGAATAAATTCTGTGAAGGGTTTCAATTAGAAAGAAGCTAATTCAACTATTTGAATATTTCTTTTTCAGCTTTTTTACTTTTATGTGTTTAGAATTCTAAAGGTGTTCAAGATCAGTGCGGCACTCCCACCTGAATAAACCTTCCTCCAAAATGAAGAAGACAAACAAGCAAATATTTGACAAGTAGAAATAAATCAAGAGATGTTAATGCATAAATTAGCACGATTATTATCTTTTGTGAGAGCAAATAATCCAATCCCTTAAAAGATGAAGCACATGCAATAAATTATTAGGTATTTGCCTTGATTAGATCACAGGTAAAAAGTAATTAAAATAACATATTTCTTTTGGGAAGTTTGGTCTTTTCATCCCAATAAAACTTTATTAAAACTGTGAAAGTAAATAAACGAGTGTGGGTCAAATCTGTCATTATAGGTTGAATTAAATAAATTTGAATGAGTTAGATTTTTTTTTTGATTAAAGTAATTTAATAAATTAAATGCAAATTTGAAACAACTTCAATTCTGACCCAGTGCATCGTAGAGAGATGCAGAGGAGAAGACGAAGAAGAAGGACGAGGCCTTGCACCGGAGTGGAGTGGCTGTTTTGCATCCACGCTGATTGGGGAGTGGAACGGCCGCAATTAGACGTGATGCATTAGTGGTAACTTGGCGCCAAAATAACACGTGCGCATGTGTGAACCCCTTGTTGATGTTACCCACGGGAAGATGCGCTTTCACGCAATTTAGAGGTGCTCTGGCAGTGGAGTGGCAGTGGAATGAACTCCGGCGTCTGTATCACTGCTATTTAACAAACATGCATTTATCGATCAATTTTGACCAAAAGTTAGCATTTCTAAAGGCACGGTCCCACAGGATTTGACAGCCATATCACGATGAAAAAGTTAGAAAATCTGCCACATGTGGATAAACATGCAGTGGGACTGGCTCCTAAGCGCATGTGGCAGATTTTAAAAATGTTTTAACCGTGATATGGCCGTCAAATCCTGTGGGACCCGGTCTTCATAGGGTGGTCTGGGCCTGTGGAGGGTCCTATAGGCTGGAGGGGAAGGCATCTTAAGCAGAGCACAGGTGTGTTTCACCTTGATGGCTGTCATGAAATTGGCATGTATGATTGTTGTGCATGTGGTAAGATTATTCTAAATTATTTTTAACTATATTGTAAGTTACACACGTGTACGGCTGTTGTATGGTGTATGGTTGGGCACCGAAATTTGGTTCCAAATAGGGTGCGAATGTAAACTTTTGAATACATATTAATCAAATGCAGCTGAGAATTGGTAAGTCTTTAACCTGGATTTAAACACACTGAGGGTTTCTGCTCAGTTTTCTTAAGTTTTCTGTAAGTCTGTTCCAGATCTGTGGACCATAGAAGCTGAATGCAGCTTCTCCATGTTTAGTTTTGACTTTAGGAACTGATAAAAGACCAGATCCAGATGATCGGAGAGGTCTGGCTGGTACATACTGGGTCTGTCATGATTCTGTGCTTAGGTTTTGTCATGTTCTGTTTCCCTGTCAGTCTCACCACGTTCAGGTTAATCATCCACAGCTGTTTTTTATTTAGTCAATCATCCTCAGTGTATTTAAGTGTCTGGGTTTTCAGTTCTCATTGTCAGGTCATCTGCTCATCTACGTTCTGTCACGGCACTGGTTTGTTCTCCTAGTTTTGTCCTGTTTAAGTTGAGTTAGTAAACGTTTATGTTTCTGCCACCAAGTCTCCTGCATTTGGGTCCTCCACCACAATCCCTGACAGTATGACCTGACCACCTTGGACCAAGCAGGAGAACCTTGTCCACACATCGCCGCGCCATGCCAGAAGGGGTTCCTGTAGCCGTTTTCGCCTCTGTCATCTTCCAACCGTTCTGTTCCTGAGGGGGGACTGTTGGGGCCATCTGTTCCTGTGGAGGGTTGCTGGGGCCGCTCCTCTTCATGTTCCTGTTCCTGAGGAGGGTCACCGGGACCGCTCCTTCCTGTTACAGAGGATGGCTGCCGTATGCCCCCTAGGCTGTTTCTGGTTCTGGAGGAGGGTTGCTGGGACTGCTCCCCTTCATGTCTCCTGTCCCTGGGGAGAGTCACCAGGACTGCTCCTCTCCACGTCTGTTCCTGGAGGGGTTTCATTACCCCTCACGTCTGTCTGGCTGCAGGATCCCTGTTTTCTTGACTTGTTTTAGTTCCAGGTTCCCTCCTCACAGGTGTTGGGGCATCTGGGAGCTGCCCTTTTGGGGAGGGGTACTGTCATGATTCCGTGCTTAGGTTTTGTCATGTTCTGTTTTCCCTGTCAGTCTCACCACATTCAGGTTAATCATCCACAGCTGTTTTCATTTAGTTAATCAACCTCAGTGTATTCTCATTGTCAGGTCATCTGCTCATCTATGTTCTGTCACCTCACTGGTTTGTCCTCCTGGTCTTGTCCTGTTTAAGTTGAGTTAGTAAACATTTGTTTCTGCCACCAAGTCTGGTCTCCTGCATTTGGGTCCTCCACCACAATCCCTGACAGGGTCAAGAGGTCAGGCATGTATTTTGGCGCTAAACCATTTAAAACTTTATAAACCAGTAACAGAACTTTAAAGTCTATCCTCTGGCAAACAGCTAACCAGTGTAAAGTCCTCAGAACTGGACTGATGTGTAAAAACACTGTTACAGTAGTCAAGTTGGCTAAAGGTCTAGGAAGAGGTTTGGTGCTAAATGTCAAAGCAGTGCAAATGTTCCAAATCTTTCTCCAGGCTTTTCTTTTCACAGCTCTCTTCCGATATTTTAAAGACTTGGTTTTATAGAATTCCAGCTGGCTAAAAACAATTATTAATTCCTCTGGTCAATTTCTAGCAATTAGAACTTTTGTGAATTGAAAAGAACATTTCCCATGAGTCACTACCAAACTATGTGTTGCTGAAGTATTTTCTGTGACTTTTTACCCAAAGACAAGAAGGTGCAAAAAACATTTTCAATCTACAATCTCCCCAGCGATCCACGATAATGCAATTTGTAATACCCCATATTTATCCCATAAAGGCAGTTGTGAACAAGCAACAAATGTTTCAACTATGATTTTAAATTTAGTTATCTAAGTTATGTTTTCTCAAATGAGATGATAAACTTTTTGAAAAATTTTTGAAGCTTACCCGTGAACTTTAGCAGGTTTATAGCAGTTTTTAAATCTGCGTAACCCAATGACAGCTTCACTGTTAAAACCACAAACGGACAGAATATGACTAAGAAGATGTTACTCTAGAAACATGGACAATGGAAAAATAGAGTAACAATTTTGATCTAGAATCCATACAAAGCCTTTAATAATAGGTATGCAAAATATAAAGTATGAGATCCTTAGAACAAGAAAACAGCCAAAACATATGTATCAATCCATGATGAATTATATTTCCTGACACAGGAAATCACATAATTACGTATTCTGACTTGTGCATTGAGTGTGTTGCAGAGAATGAGTTTCATTATCTAAATGGCCATGAAGAGCACAGATTACTTTCCATCAAAGTGTTGGAGCTCATTTTCTGAGCCTCCTCAGTCTGAGGAAGGGCAGAACTGCTTTACCTACACATATATATACTCTCAACAATGAATTTCCTCATCCACAGCCTCTCAGCCTGAGATTATCTGGACAAATATTATCCACACAAACACCCACGGTCTCTGACTCACACCTTGAAGGTCAGCAGCTCATTTTAAACACTGCCATGATAATGAGCAATCAGCAGTGAAACAAATCATCCCTGCTCCTAACCTGCAAGCCTCATTATGAAAATGTGTATGCATGTTTGTGTGAATGTGTGAGTGGATCTGTAATGATATGGCGACCTTGAACTTGTGTGCACTGCACGCTGAAAGCATTGTTTTTTTCTGGGTTTTTTTTTATTATTATTATTAGTCAATAGTCAACATGAGATCAAGACTTAGAGAAATCTTGTGAATTCTCTCTAGATCTTCCACACAAACTAACATAAATATTTTTTTTACAGGTCACTGTCCAGTGTATAGAAATGAGGACTCTGTTAGATAATACAGCAGGGAAACTGTTTAGTCAGTGACACCCACACAAAGGCTTAATTTAACTTTATATAAAACACTGTAACTGAGGAAGAGATGCAAAATGAAATTTCAATTTAACCCCTTACGCCATTGACTATGTTGATAATTTACAACATTTAATCTAGGGCTCCACTTAATTTATCATCATCTTACAATAATAATACATTTTACAATTGGTAGGGGTGTGATGATTTTAGTGATATATTGATTTTTATTCCTACGTTCCAACCAGATTGATCTGTCTAAGGTAAGTTGTTAATCAAATCAACCTGTACCAGTATAAAATCATTTCAAAATGAAAAAGATTGATTATATCAATATTGGAAAATACCATTTGGATTGAGTCACAGATGGTTTGTTTTACTTTAACAAAAAAAAAAAAATGACCAATGCCATTAGTGGACAACACACATGTGGTGGCAGCAAAAAATGAACAATTGATCATTACAGTCCAATATAAACACTTTAAATTTAGCAAAGATGTGACCATACAGTGTGGTAGAATGTTCTAATAATGTCTCATTTGTATTATTTTGACAACTTATCAAACTAAAATGTGAATGGATTGTCCATTAATTCTATTTTTAATTGTTTGTACACATACTGTATTTAATTTACACTTGATTCTAATACAAGGAATGGTAAGGAGTAATATAAGTGAATGTTCTGTGAATTGTTAACCCCATCTATTGCCTTACCTAAAGACCGTCCTTCAGTTTTACAGTATCTGACATGAAAGCCTAAACATCAAATCCACAGCATTTAGAACAAAGTTGTGGTGAGGATTTGTGGGTATTTGTTGTTTTGTTATTTTCTCTCAGAGTTTAGTTCTTTCTTTCAATGATCTCGGCTTTTGAGTGTGATCATGTAATTGTTTTTTTTTTTTTCTGTGCAACCCCTCGTCTTCACACTTACTTTAAGTCACTAACCCTTGCAGCCTTTTTTTTGTTTGTTTTTACAACTCAATTAACTCAGCCAGCAAGGCCAAGTGGGCCCCATATGGTTCAAAAGGGGGTAGAAAATGTGGGCTCCAATTGGGTTTGTCTGCAGTTTTCATGGTGGCTCCACCTGTGTTTTCCCAAATTGGCTCCGCTGCCCAGGGACTGGCACCCTGTTAACTCCGCCAGACTCTGGAAAGCAGAGCTAGCTACGCTGTCAACTGAGCGACAGGCTAGCATAGCAAGCCAGCCTACTGAGTGCCCCCTTAAGCCAACATTATTATACAACTGGAAGATATCTGGTCTTGTCCATTTAAAATTAGAGCGTTTTGCTGATCACCGTTAGATTTGTGGAGAAAGTGGGTCTTTGTGTTAGACTGGGGGTCGGTGCAGGCAGCGGAGACTATTTCTGGAAGGTACTGTTGTCAATCGTCTATGTAAGCTCGTGAGGACCCGCTTGTTTTCGTTGTTTGGGAGGGGCTGGTGATCAGAGAGTAATATTTAGAGGAATGCTCAGAGATGAGTGAATACAGCAAAATACAGCTGTTCATAGTAAGGAATCAACATTATGATTCACTTAAAAGCTCAAAAAGTTGATTTAGCATGGTATAGGTCCTTTAAAAGATAAGGATTCTACAGACAGTTGTGATAAAGTAAATCTGTTTTATTCAAACAGCTGCAACTGAGCAGAAAAAAGTCAGTGGAGCTCTATAAGTTCCTACAGAAAGCCCCTGAATTGATAGAGGAAAAAAGGCTAGATAACTAAACACAAAGATAGCATATGTGCTGTGAAGAAAAATAGATTTTTTTTTAAACTGCTACATCAAAAACATTTCCTGACATTTAAAATTTGCAAGACTTTTGGTAAAACATGAGCAACCATCCCTAGAATGAAACTGTATTCTTTTGCATGTGAACTTTGACAATTTATTCAAATACCATAAATACAACTACACAATGACTAAAATCGTGTTTGTTTTTTTAACTCTTTTTTTTTTATTTGAACTTGATTATATCAAGTTTTCTTTGTCATATGCACTTTTTGTTTACACACGTCACAGTTTTCCTTTCTTTGGTACACACATGTTTCAACACACTGATTATCCGGTCACTGACCTTATTATAGGCTGGTTAATAGAAATAATAATTTCTTGCTGAAAGGATCTTAATGTCCCACTGGAATTACTGGTTTTTCATTTAGCCTGGATTTCCTGTATTGGCTTGCTAATGGGGGGGGATTGTGTAATATAATGAGATATGGAGCATACCATTATAGCTTCATCATTTATAAGTCACATGGGTTTACAGTGGAGGCCACGACTGCACAGACTTTGCTGGGTGTTAAGCGAGATAAAGGAATTGGCAGCAGAAGCAGCTAAATGTTTTAATTAGTCTAGTCTCTTAAGGGATCCACTGTATCCACTGAGTTGAAACTGATACAGCTCTAACATGTTGTCATTATGTCATAATTAATCACAACAATCAAACTGTCATCATGATTAATTGCAAACGCAGGGACTTAAGGTCGACAAATTTGAGGCTGATGCTTTAACATGGAATGTCTTTACCCATTTTTATATTTATAATTTGATTAAAATGTCTGAAAAAAAATTTAATTATGGCCCTGACTGAAATTCAAAACATGTGGTTAAGTCTAACATGTTAAAATAAAATAATGTATATTTGACAGTATTGGTCCAAATTTGTAAAAGGCAATGCAATATAGAACATTAAAGAGGTGTAATGAGTCATTTAATTCCTATCATAATTTGTGAATATGATTCATTGTTGATATTGGTTCATCTTGTATTGGATTCTAGTTTCAATTTGGAGTTAGATAAAGCATGCTTCCTTGGAAATTGAAATGCAGTTGCACCAACTGTTCTGCAGTTACTTCTGAATTTTCACACGTAAACCATATTAAAATAAATACTATCAATTTTAATTAATTTCACCTTGATTTAAAACGAACAATGACTTGAGTCTTTTTTTTAAATCTTCTTCCACTCATCTGGAACTGAGATGCAAGGGAGCAGACTAAGCAAAGATACCAAACTTCCCTCTCCCCAGCCACTTCCTCCAGTTCTTCTAGTGGGACCCAGACTTTCCCAGGTCTTCCCTGGGCCCTCCACCCAGAGGGACATGCTCGGAACACCGGAGTCCAGGAGGCATCCGGACCAGATACCCAAGCCACCTCAACTGGAAGTCTCTCCTGATAACCAAGCTTCTCCCCCTATCTCTAAGGGAGCGCCCAGCCACCCTTCAGAGGAAGGTCATTTCAGCCACTTGAAGTCGAGACCTCATTCTTTTGGTCATGACCCAGAGCTCATGAGCATAGATGAGTACTGGAATGAAGATCAACCGGTAAAAAGAGAGCTTTGCTTTCTGCCTCAGCTCTCTCTTCACCATAATGAACTGGTACAGTAACCGAATAACGGTGGATGCCATCCGAATTAGCCTGTCAGTCTCAAGCTCTGATCTTCCCTCACTTGCGAACAATGCCCCAAAAGACTTAAAGTCCTCCACCCGAGGCAGGAGCTCTCCACCAACCAAGAGAGAGCAAACTACCTTTTTTCCGGTGGAGAACCATGGCCTTAGATGTAGCGGTGCTGACCCTCATCCCTGCTGCTTCATACTCAGCTGCAAACTTTTTAAACGCATGTTGGAGCTTCTGGCTTGATGAACATCATCTGCAAAAAGCAGAGTGTAAAACCTGAGGTCCCAAACCAGATCCTCTTCAGACCCTGGCTGCGCCTCGAAATTCCGTCAATATTGACTATGAACAGAACCAGTGATACAGGGCATCCCTCCTGGAGTCCAACATCCACAGAGAACAGGTCGGACTTACTGCCGGCTATGTGAACCAAGCTCCTGCTCCAGTCATACAGAGACTGGACAGCTCTGAGTAAGGCTCCCCGGACCTCATACTCCCAGAGCACCCTCCACAGGACATCACGGGGGAGGCGGTCGAACACCCTGTCCAAATCCACAAAACAGATGGACTGGATGAGCGAACTCTTACGAACACTCCAGCATCCTGAAGAGGGTGTAGAGCTGGTCCACCCATTCCAGGACCAGGATGGAAACCGCACTGTTGCTCTTGGACAAACTCTCCTCTCCAGTACCCTGGAAAAGACTTTCCTAGAGATGCTGAGGGGTGTGATTCCCCGGTAGTTGGAGCACACCCTCTGGTCCCCCTTCTCAAAAAGGGAAACCGCCACCTCTTTATTCCAGTCCAGAAGTAAGGATTGGTATGGAGTGCATTTTCAAAATACGTGGCCAAATTCACATTGAATAGCAAATTGCAAAATGTATTTTAACTTGAATAAAGGTATCAAAAACCCATCACAAATTAAACCGCAATAGATTTTGTTTTCATGTAATATTGCCTTTTTAACAACGCAAGATTGAAATTTAATTTTTCGTATTGAATTCTAAAATGTATCTTCAAATTCTAAACCCAAATTTAAATTAAATTGTCAGTTGAGAATTTCATATCACGTTGAATTATGGTGGAAAAAAAACGTCCATAGTTGCTGATTTATAGGAGCGGATGTGGTGCAGAGTTGGTTGTAGGTTATTACCTTGCATGTCAGTGGATTCACCATAAGTGGTGAAGAGGTGGATGGTACTGTGACTGTAAAGCGCTTTGGGCCTTAATAGTGGCAATTTTTTATCTTTAATGCAACAATTCAATTAAGTGTACTTGTTTAAATCAAATAAACATGCACTTATTTAAAGCAAAAAGCTAAAGTCATTCTTCAGAAGACCAAGATTATAGATAATTTGCAATAAAAACATTCAAAATGACACAAAAAATTCTTCTTTTAAAGTGATGGCAATGATCACATCATAGAAGACCATAAAGCTTAATTGTAATTGGATTGTTAGGTGATTCTTTCACACTTTGCCTCCAGAAAGTCTCAGGCTCTCTTTCTCAGCATCATAAAAGCGTGTGCCTTATAGGCTTCTGCATATTATCATATTTAACTGTAAGGAGCAGAAATGGAAAAAAAACTTGAAACCCTCTATAAAGTTTTATGACAGCCTTACTGGAGTTGTGTGCGACAAAGTGTGGTTTGCTGTAAACAGTGTGGGTGATGTGTGCCTGCTACGCGTTTCCTCCTTAGGGCTTGTCTTACCTGAATGTGCCCACTGCTGAGAATATTCTTGAATATTTCAGCACCTGTACCGCTTGACTTGCCCTGACTCGGCCGATGTTGATACCAGATCTCACACATTCTTGCCCTTGAGACTTTCCATATATGCTGATTAGAAGATGGAATACTGAAGAAAGATGAGAGCCTCTGGGCTGGGTTTTGTACTTGTGGGCCCTAAGTAGCCTACAGCCAAACAGTTTGAGAAGATAATGAAAGCAAGTTCCTTTTTTATTTTATTTTTTTCAAAGGACACTGTACAGTATGGTGGTGAGAACTGCACTCTTGTGGACTTAAAAGAGAACAACAGTCAGATTACTCAAAGCATTAAAAGGTTCAGAGGTTGTGAGTAATGATGAGAATGACCCCAACATCTCCTGGTCCTCATAAACTGTGGGTCAGATGACTGGAAAAGGTAGAACGGGTAGATTAAAGGGTAAAGTTGCTATGGCATTTAGCAGGGCTTTGATGAGAAACAGGGAAAGAACGGAGCAGGTTGTGTTACTTATCCACACCTAGAAATAAAACTGCACAGTACAAGAGAAAAAACTCCTTATTTACTTCCAAACAGGAGTCTGGCCTGTTTTTTAGGGCAAAATTCCAGCGATTTTACATTCTGAATGGCGTCCTGCCATGTAAAGGCACTTTCTGATGAGTCTGACCAGGAAATGGTTATAGTCCCAATATGCCCTTGTCAGGATAAGATGTATGGGATATACTGAACGTGTTCGGGTTGTTGTAGTGCGTAAACACCATGTTCACAATGACAGCACATTGATAGAAGTCCAAAAATGCTCATTATGTTCGATGACCTTTTTTCAGAAACCAACAGAGTCTGAGTCTGAATAATACTGTGGAATTTTTTCTCTATTATTTTTGAGCCAGTTGATATTTTATACAAACTCTACAGGGTGATCTGGACATAAATGACCAATCTATATACCACTCCTCTTCCACACTTAATTGTATTAACTAAAAATATGGCAAATTGAAATTTTTGTGTTTTATTCTAATTTTTTTTTTTCTTTTAATCAAAAGACGTTGGAGGAAAATGGTTTTCTGTTTTCTTTAGTTTA
>ML136690.1:0-87666 GCA_003999625.1 Oryzias javanicus
TTTTCAAGTCTCCCTGAAACCCGCACACTGCACAAAGAGACACCGCTAGTGTTGTTCAAGTGATTTTAGTGCGCGCTCCTTGCACCCATAACGTGCACAACTAGTGTGTCTGAATACAAGACTAAACACAAGGTTCAGGACTCAATCTAGAACAAAATTAAGTGGACTGACCTTTCCAATTGGAACACAGTCTTTCATCAGCCTCGCAAATACTTTACGATACAAGAATCGAAAGTTTATTGAAGATTCATCCACACCTGTAAAAAACAACCCAAAAACCTGTAGCCCCCAAATGCGTCACCCATATGGGTGCGTGTGACTAAGGCTTAAAGGTCATTCAGTTAGTTCAAAGTCTCAATTATAACCTTTTATGGTCCCAAACCTTTCACATACTAATTCAATTTAATCCAGTTTTATTATATTTAGCCCAATATTACAACACAACTGTCTCAATGGTTCGTGAGGCAGTTTTAGTTCCATACAAAAGCGCGGCCTCAAGTCAGACATGGTGACTCACAGCTACTTCTGCTACTGGAGGCCTGTCAGAGCAGAACAGTAAGTCTCTCTGAAAATAGTTTTGGTATGTGTGAACTTCAATGCCATCACGATGTCATCGGTATTTTAAACTCATGATGCTCTCGGATAAACATCCAGCTTCTGTTGTTTCAGAAGTAATGAGTCTATCCTCTGCAATAATGTCTGTCTCCACCTTTGTCTGTCTTACACACCGTCATGTTCATCATCACAGACATGTTTTTGTTTGTTTGAGGGTTTTTGCTTCCAGTGTACCGTGCTGACGTTCCTCTCTTTCTACCAATCACAGAGCTGCGTTTCTGCCAAGCATCTCTTTCTCTGTCTTCCCACTGTCTGGATGCACCGGAGGATGTAAGCTCGTCTTTAAACCACTTGTGTTTTTTTCTGTCTAACACACCATGTAAGCAGAACACGCACCTGTCCCACTTTTAAAACGATCCAGAACCTTTGCAGCTTCTGGTCAAGTTGCTGGAGTAATGGAGGATATTGATCATCTTGAAGGTTTTTATTGATCTATTTCTGCTCCAACAGAATGTGTTACAGAAGGAGAGGCCCCCCCCAGTGTGTCAGTACCCCGGTGATTCACATCCATCGACATCTGGTTCTGTTCCACAGGGTAAGAGCCCACAAAACTCGACTGAAGACTTCAAGCCCCCGAGCTTTGAAAACAAGCTAGCTGAAATAAAAGGACATACCATAAAAATTTGTTTTTAGGAGCAAAAAATTGTCATGATTTAGTGTTTAGGTTTTGTCATGTTCTGTTGTCCCTGTCAGTCTCACCGCATTCAGGTTAATCATCCACAGCTGTTTTCATTTAGTTAATCAACCTCAGTGTATTTAAGTGTCTGGTTTTCAGTTTCTCATTGTCAGGTCATCTGCTCATCTACGTTCTGTCACATCACTGGTTTGGTCGCCTGGTTTTGGCCTGTTTAAGTTGAGTTAGTAAATGTTTGTTTCTGCCACCAAGTCTGGTCTCCTGCATTTGGGTCCTCCACCACAATCCCTGACAAAAATGTTTCCCATTTTAATGGTAAACACTATATATTTTTTTTTTCTTTCAGTAAAAAGATCTTTTTTGAAAAAAAAATTTTGCAGTTTTTAACAAAAAATGTTGTGGTTTTTTTGGGAAAAAATGTTGTAGCTTTTATTTAAGTCAAATAAAACAGATACAGGATGTTTATCTGGAAAACTAAAAGTCAGAAGCCTGAAAAAACAAATGTGTGCATTTCATTAAAAAAGGGGTGTATTTTCAGTTCTAAGAACAGATTTTGCCTTTAAAACAAAACAAATTTCATTTTTTAATTTTGTACATTTTTCTGTATTTTAACAACTTCTTAAACCATTAAGATACATTCACGCCAGACATGAGACGCAAGAACTCACTATATGAGCGTTCTTTAACGTCCTCTTTACAAACGGTGTTCACACTAGACTACTTTTAGCCCCAAATAATGTTTTTCCCTTTGTGATCAATTTTCAACCTGTTGGCACTGAATTGAAAGGACAGCCATCCGTATGCCACTACCAAGTCCGAGTCCCTTATTGGTCAAAGTTCAACCTGGTTCAATGGATGTGTGTTTTGTACTTAGAGCAAAAATACTTAAAGGGGCTCTACCATGAAAATTCTACTTTTTGAGGTTTTAAATGCATTTTATTCTTCATTCCTCACTATAAAGAACCCCAAAGTGATATTTTGATCTGTTCATGCATTTAAGAGTAATCCTCTAAAAACCTGCACAGTCTGCAGCAGCCCCTCCCATACCTATGAAAACAAGCGGTTGGAAACGTGCTGACATAAGACTGATGCCATCAGTTTCCCTCCAGGAAGAGTCTGCACTGACAGCTCCACCCCCAGTGTAATATAATATATAATATATTATAATATAATATAATATAATTTTCAGCAAAAAAAAACAAATACCGTATATCTTCCAGTTATGTCCTGTCTTCAATAAATTCCAGCTCAAACAGGTGTTTGTTACTTTTTACACGCCGCTCTTTTAAAACCTCCAAAACCCTCCAACCCCTTGGTCGGCACAGAAGTGTGTGTTTGTGTTGTGAAGCAGTGTAAAGATGGCTGGGGCTACTAAAGGCAGATATACCGTGCTGCATCCATCTTTTAAGAAGTTTGGATTGTTTTGGTGGGAGAAATACAGAGACAGATTTCTCTGGGATGAAGTGAACTGCAGAGGCAGTGCAACCAAACGCAGCGGCAGCCGGAGCTTCAGGAATCGAGTCGTTTTACTTCCGGGTAGGGAAATACTCATGAAATATAACTAATATTTCATGAATAATTTGCTTCTTAGTGGTCCAAATGTAATATATGATCATATATACGGATAAAGTTCACGCTGAAAGGCTTAAGAAAATCATGGTAGGATCCCTTTAATTACTGACGCTTGAACGTGAAACATTAAGGCGATAATCCTATTGTGTAAAAGAGGAGAACAATGTTTTTAATTCCACTTTCACTCACTTGACAAAAGTAGTTATTTAATTGCTCAAATAGAACATTTATTGTTGAAAAGTGTCAAATATATACATATATCCCAGTTTTAGATTATTTCTGATCATGAAACAATAATTTATGTTCCAGGGGTCAATTTAGAAAATAACGGTATCTGTTTGGTCTGCTTCAGAAATCCTCATTTATTTTTAGATGCTAGCCTTCGACTGAACTCAAACATGAACCCTGCAGCAGCGGATGTGAACACAGATGGATGATTGAGTTGCAGTCTCTGATGTATTTTGCAGTCAGACAATTGACAAATTGACATTCCTGTGTTTCCATTTTAGTCTCTTAAAAAAAAAAAAAAAAACTCTTCCTCTTTTGTCAATTCTTAAAAGAGGCAGATCCACTTTAACCTTTCTCCCTCAAAATGTCTAATAGTCACATTTTATAGACTTCACACTTTTCTCTATCAGATGTTTTCTTCTCCTGCAGGTTCGTCTGCCACATATGAGAAGTGAATCATACTTGCTGGCGTGTGCTGAAGGGGGTGATATCCAAGTTTGGTAGAGATGAGCTTTCAAGACGCTCAGCAGACGAAGCCCCAACAGTGCTGCATCACCTCTACAATGGAACAAATGAAAGAGCCCGGCTCCACCAGCATCATTCTTCTGCATGTTCATGCTTATGATACGAAATGACGATATTGCAAGAAAACTACTTTTTTGGGAGATCTTTGATGAAAAATCTGTTAAGATGAAAAGTACCAAATGCAGTAAAAGAGTTGCTCATCAATACTTCACCTTGCCTGGTTATCAAAAACACCCTTTTATGCAGATGATGTTTTAATATATTTTAATTAAAATAAAGAAAAATCACATTTTTACTGTATGACATTAATAGTAGTGATTCAATTTTAAGTGACTTGGGGAAAGACCATGCATCTTAGACCATATTGGTGAATATAGTGATGATTTTATGACTTTTTCCTCAGAATCAGGTTTCCATATTGGTTTTTACATTCGAAGCATAAATGCGGGCTTGTTTGCTGTGCCTTCAGTAGTACTCAGAATCCTTAAAATGCTGTAGATTTTTTTGTTTTAAATTAAATGTGCTTTTCTATTAAATTAATGTGTTATGAATAAATAAAAAAACAATCTGAGTGTTCAGGTTTTAACTTTCAACTCACCTTTTTTGCTTTTCACAGTTCATGGACCTGTAAACGTTTACTCTAATTTACTCCATTAAACACATTTCTGTCTTCATAATTTTTTTCTCTGTACTTTTGAACATAAGAAAAATACTTCTGATTATTCTAGGATGCTTTGTAGTTTCTTATGAGTCAAAAATTTTAATCATTTAAATTCAGTTTTAGTACAAAATTAATCAGTTCTGCATTATTTGACTCTTTTTGGAGATAATTCACTAAGGTATTAGAAATATACTATTTTTAATCATGTGAAATAAATATATCTAGAGAAACAAAATGGAAAAAAGTAAATATTTAAATTCTTTTAAATAATATCTAATTGTTTTAAAGCTAAAAATAGTCGTAACAAACCATATTTATTGAATTCAATTTTTTGACTTATTAAAAACACAAGTTAACATTAGTGTTAATGTTGCGAAAAACTAAAGAAGTTTTAAATGGAATGAGGGTAACTATAAGACTTTCTTTTATATCATATATATAAAATATATCTTTTTTTAAGTATAAGATTGCATTAAGGCGTCTTTGCGGTTGAGTTTCATTTTATCACAGAATTGAAACACAAACAATCCTGGGTTCTTTTTGTGCATTTGGGAGAAAAGCAAATGGATAACATTGTCTCAGTAACTGTGTGCTGTTTAAAATAATGATTTTGCAAATTTGTACATGAAATTGATTAAGACATGTTGCATTGTGATCAGGGTTAACAATAGCTTCCTCGTGTGCTGCTGACCGAGAGTATCAGTGAAAATTGGATTACCGTTGAAGAAAGAGAAGAGGGAGGTAGGGGTGTTTCAAGGACAGACGGAGAAGACGAACAATAATGAAGCACTAAAAGTAGACTTTGAAAAAAGGTCAAACTGAAGTTTATCAGATGAAAGTCAAAGGGAGACAGATAAACTGTGTTTAGACTAAGTCATATTGGAAAAGTAACAAGGCTTATAGAAGAAAAGCAAAAAGTTAAAGTGCCAGAGAGTGCAGCATCTGCAAATAACCCAAAGACTGAGAAAAAACTGTGGATTTTTCTGCAGTAGGTTTCCAGATTTAAATCCTGGGAAGGAGCTGAAAAATGTAATCTTGAAAGCTCATCCTTTAAATCTAAGACATCTGGAGTAGTTTGCGTTTGAGACATGAGCAAAATAGTCCTGCCGTCAAGTGCAAAGCTTTTGCTGACTGCTGCAGAAATCCTTTCATGCCCTTAAGTGATGGTGCAACAAAGTATGAAGTATTTCCAAACCTTGTTATTAAAAAAAATTATTATGTTTAGTCCAGTGATGGACCAGTGACTTAATAGTGGTAGGGTTAGGCTCAAGCAACCCATGAACCTAAAAGGAATTGAGCGTGTTGGAATGTATGCATGGATGGATGGATGGATGGATGGATGGATGGAGGCATGAATGGATCATGTTGAGCCCAATGATGAACTGGTGCCTTGTCCAAGGGGTACACAGCATTAGCCCAAAAGTGACTAGGATAGGCTCCAGCAACCGAGAGTTTCTAAAACTCATTGAACTGGTTAAAAAATGGATGGATGGATGGATTTTGTTGAGTCCTTTGACAGACTGGTGACCCATCTGGGATGTACCCGGTCTCTCCCCAACAGTGTTTTGGATAGGCAAGGCAAGGCAAGGCAAGTTTATTTGTATAGCACATTTCATGTACAGAGACAATTCAAAGTGCTTTACATAAAACATTAAAAGAAACAATCAAAAGAAATAGTAAAAATGTCATTCATTATTCAAATCATTAAAATAAAATTAAAAGAAAGTAAAAAGATTTTAATTTAAAACAAGCATAGATAAAAAGTGCGGACGTAAACTTTTGAATACATATTAATCAAATGCAACTGAGAACAGGTGAGTCTTTAACCTGGATTTAAATACACTGAGTGTTTTCAGCAGATCTAAGGTTTTCTGGAAGTCTGTTCCAGATCTGTGGTGCATAGAAGCTGAATGCAGCTTCTCCATGTTTAGTTCTGACTCTAGGAACTGATAAAAGACCGGATCCTGATGATCGGAGAGGTCTGGCTGGTACATACTGGGTCAGGAGGTCAGTCATGTATGTTGGTGCTAAACCATTCAAAGCTTTATAAACCAGTAACAGAACTTTAAAGTCTATCCTCTGAGAGACAGGTAACCAGTGTAAAGACCTCAGAACTGGACTGATGTGGTCTACTTTCTTGGTCCTTGTGAGAACCCGAGCAGCAGAGTTCTGAATCAGCTGCAGTTTCCTGATGGATTTTTTGGTAGTAGTCTGTAAAAACACTGTTACAGTAATCAAGTCGATTAAAGATGAAAGCATGCACTAGTTTCTCCAGGTCCTGCTTAGACATCAAATCTTTAATCCTTGAGATATTTTTGAGATGATAATAGGCTGATTTAGTGACTGCCTTAATGTGTTTATCAAAATTTAAGTCTGAGCCTATCAGATAGGCTCCAGCAACCCCACATTAAAATATAGGAATGGATAGATGATATTTAGCAACAACCATTTGTTTTAAACTGGCGTTTAAACTAGTTTATTTTTATAAATGTAGTATGAATCAGTGATGACCTCATCCTTTCTTACTTAAAAAAACATCTTGACACTTGCAGAACAAGGGATACATTTTGCTTTGTCCGCGCATGCTCACTCCCCTGCATCCGTCTACAGGGGCTCAGTCCCACAGAGGTCTTTGTGTGATCAATATTTGATATCAAACGGATGTTGGGCATCGGTGGTACAGCAGCATCCTTTACGCGATTGGCTGGAACAGTCAGGCCGCGTCACGTGACTTGGTGCTTACACTGGAGCGTGGTCTGCTCCGATCACCTGATCTGCGCCGCCACATTGCTGCCCCGCCTCCTCAGTGTTGTTTAGTCCCGCTTTGTCTGCGTTTGACCGTCACTCCCCCCTTCCTCCCTTAAGACCCCGACGGTCACCATGTCCTCGCTGCTGAGCCCCTTCTCCGTCCGCGAGGGTCCGTGCGACAGGAGGCTCGGCCCGAGCCCCGCGTGCCATCAGCGCGCGGCCGCGGCGGGGCCGGCCTCTCCGGCGGCGCACGAGCGCACGGCCGCGGAGGCGAGGAGGACGCTGGCCGCCGCCGCGGTGGGTGGACGGAAAATCACGCATCCGGGAAAAGCGATCCTTGCAGGTTGATGATTTATTTATTGGTTTTCATGCGTTCAGTGAGATTAGTGGATTTTCGCCTCGTTGCAACCTAATCTCAATCTGTCGCGCATCATGGCTGTCCGCGCAGAAGTGGGTCAAAACGCTCTGAGGCAGCAGAGAGCTGCCCCAATTCCCCCCTCAGATCCACGTTTCAGTATTAAATAATTACTAATAAACTGGCATCAAAATCCTAAATTATCCAGGAAAAAACTAGATTTATCTAAAGTGGATGTCTTTGTCCTGCAGGTGGAATAGCAGGAGGAATAGAAATATGCATCACCTTCCCCACAGAGTATGTGAAGACTCAGTTACAGCTGGACGAGAGAGCCAACCCGCCTCGATACAGAGGGATCGGTGGGTCACAGAGCTCTACATCAGGACAATTCAACATCCATGATGTCACACACTGACATCACAGTGATTTCTGCTCCAGCCTTGATGACATCACGGTTTTTTGTGTGTGCCTGCAGGTGATTGTGTGAAGCTGACGGTGCAAGATCACGGCCTCAGAGGGTTGTATCGGGGTCTCAGCTCCCTCCTCTTTGGGTCAATACCCAAATCTGCTGTCAGGTGAGAACTCCTTTAATTTGCAGCCTCACTGAAAAGCTGAAAATTAGAGAATAAATGCTCCTCTAAATTATGTTGAGCCAGACAACAATACACCTTGATATGGACACATATTATGATGCTCCTGTCAAAAATATACAGAAGTATATTTTAGCAAAGCAATAACACCCAAAAAGAATATATATAAAAAGCTGAACACACCAGCATCATAGTTTTAAAATGTTTAAATTCCTATTTTCTGTAGTTTTTTTCAGTATTTCATCATAAAATGATCATATTTTAACAGAAGTCTTCCACCGTAGCAAGTGTCATACCTGACGTTCCGGTACAGATGTGGAAAACTGGTTAGCGAAATATGAAGTTCAAATGAACCTCGACAAGGATTGCAAAGCAAAAGACTTCCTATTCTTTCTGTTGTTGCTTTGCCCCACCCTCGTAATTCTTGGCCAATGACTGAAGAGATCTTTAGTCACATGGTTTTGTTTACAGGTTTGGTTCGAAACAGAAATGTTTGGTTGACGGCAGTCTGAATACAGACTAAACACATGGCTCAGGACTCATTCCAGACCAAATTATGCGGACTCAGTCGAGACCAACAAACTTTTTCAGTCTGAATATACTCAAAGCCTCGTTTCCACTGAGTGGTCCGGTCCATAGAAAAGTAACTCAGTTGGGGTGGAGCAGCCCTAGCCACCAGTTGATTGTCTGAAAGCGATGACCACATTGGAGAGCACCAACATAGTACTCATTTGAGCTAACGTTTTCAACGTTTGTAAGCATTCGGGTTTCACATTCTTCTTTTGAACAACAATTCCTGTTACACACGATGAGACGTATTTTCCAGAGTACGTTAGTTTTTTTTAAGGCATCAATAGGCTCATAGATTTGTTGAATTCCCAGTAAACGCCATTGGTTCTTTTGTTGTTGTTTCCACTAATAACCACTAGAGGGCTCTGCATCTGAGTATAAGTATTTTTTTTACTGACAGTGGCAGAAGAAGTGTTGTCCAAAACAAACATGGAAGAGAATATGATCATTCTCCTCTTAAACTATTCATGTTTTTATATATTTATTAATTTTTTAGTTAAGTTGGACTGGGTGGATTTGTTCCGAAACATCAGACTTTTTGCCCAAAAGTGCAAATTATACTCCAGAGCAACATAAATGGCTTTCTTCTTCTTAATTAGACAACTCTTGCTTTTGCCACTTATACTCCAGTACAACATAAATACGGTACTAAGAGAAAAGCAATAAAAAGACGAGCTGCTGGATGACCTCTTTTGTTGGTGCTTTTCTAGTCGTCACACTACAATGACAACATTTCACGGTAGCGGTCTACACCACACATGCACCATGAAAACAAACCGCTCCATTGAAACAAGGCTTAAAGACGACTATAAATGAACAATGTAATCAAATCTAAATCTAAATCTAAAAAAAAAAAGGAATTGACGGGACGTTCACACTGGTCCGTACCAGCGTTTATTTTCCAGAAAAGTCTTCTTTGTTTCACAGTTGTGAAATCACTGATGTGGGCTTAACAAGTAAATGTCAGTTTGGTTTCAGTTTTTTTCATGCGTAAACTCTGTTTGGTTTGTTCCACTCTCAAAAGAGCAGTGTAAAACCAAATTAAATAACAATAAAAAATTTCCAACCCATTTGTTCTAAAAGCTCTTTGACAAATTGGGTTATTGATAATGTTGACTTAATTGGTGCTTTGCCAAAAAATTTGGCAAATTTTCAATCTTCAACCTCACATATTTTATAATGTTTATATGTATTCTTTTGTTTTGTTTTTTTACAATCTAGAGATTTTGACACACCTTTTAGACCCAAAACTCTAAAGATTGTTATTCTAATACAGATTATAGGTATTCTCTAAACATTTTCAGCTTTAAAAAGAAGACATTTGTATTTTCTTGATCTTTTCTAATTGTAAATTTCCCACTGCTACTTTATTTTAATGCATTAAATGAAGACATTTTGAAATGACTTCCTAGATAGAGTCAAAAGCCCACAACATGAAAAATTAGTCATTGTACTTCACAATGTTTACATATTTTTGTATATGTTTAGGTAACTTTAACATGTTAGTTTTTTTATTTATTTTTTACAGGTTTGGCACATTTGAGATACTTAGTAACCCAATGCGGGACGCCACAGGTCGGTTAGACAACACACGGAGCCTCCTGTGCGGTTTAGGAGCGGGGATCGCTGAGGCTATTCTGATTGTCTGTCCAATGGAGACTCTAAAGGTTGGTTGAGGTTGATCCTGTACTTTTATTTGGATCTTTTTTTTTTCTTTTGACTAAAACTGTTCCCCCAATCTTTTTACAGGTTAAGCTGATTCATGACCAGTGCTCGCTCCGGCCTCGCTACCGAGGCTTCTTTCACGGCGTCAGCGAGATCATCCGAGAACAGGGTAAGAAAACGTGACGCAGTGTGCATGTATGCGTCTATAGTTTACCCGGGAGTTTAAATGCTGATGTTTCTGTCTTATGTAGGTTTGAGGGGAACATATCAGGGTCTGACGCCAACTTTGCTAAAACAAGGAAGCAATCAGGCAATCAGGTTCTATGTAATGAACGCGCTTAGGAACTGGTACAAAGGTGAGGCCACCTATAGTATGTCTGTTTTTATACCTGACATAAATGGAAGTAATAGACTTTATGGCCGCTGCAAAAATACTTTTGAACTTAATTGAGTCTAGTTTCTTATTTTTTAATAACACTAAAGGTGATGATCCCAGAAGAGAAATGCACCCAATTGTCACAGCGATGTTCGGAGCGACGGCAGGAGCTGCCAGCGTTTTTGGAAATACGCCTCTAGATGTGGTGAAGACCAGGATGCAGGTAGGAAGTTTGGTTCTTATAAATGTCATTTAGTCTGATAAATCCAGAATTTCTCCTCTTTGAGGGAAAAACTTGCTAGTGAGTAGTGAGTGTTCACTCATAATCAAGTCTTCTTAAAATGTTCTGAGAACACAAGAACACTAACAACCTGTTTTTTAAACCAAGAAAAAAAACATATTCAGTTTGATCCATAATGTTGCACAAAGCCAGCATAATTCAGCAGCTTGCATTGAGTGGTTGCAAAAAGGCATGACTTGTTTAATCAAGACGAAATCTCCACGAAAACTGAACCTCCCAACCATCTGCTGTGAATGACGTTCTGTTAGTGAGATAAGTCAAATAGCTGAAAAGTAATAAAGCTACGTTCACACCAGGGATCCAATGTGCTTTCAAGAGCAAGCGTTTAGCCCCTGGTGTTCACATTGGACTGTCACAACCTGATACTAGTGCATGTCTGCCACCTACAGGTAGAAAAGGCTTAGTGTGAATTGTCAATGTGGTGCAAATCTCGTGAATCTTGCTCCAGGTTTTTTTTTCTTTCACAGCTCTATTCCGATACAGGAAAAACTTAGTGCCATAGAATTCCAGCTGGGTAAAGACCACAATTAGTAATTTCTCCTCCATCATAATTTTTCACACATTCAGCATTTCCGTGTATAAAAAAGAACGCCATCAACATATCATTACCAAATCAGAGTCCCTGATTGGTCAAAGTTTGACCTGGTTTAACTTTCAACACGTATTCAGTGTTTTGTAGAGAAAAGGTTGTGTAAATGCGAATAGCGATGTGTGAATGCTAGAATTTTGAACGCAGAAGTGCAAAACGTTTTTTTGTTGAGTTTTTCTTGAAAGTAGCTTAAAATCTCCAACAAGCAATTATAAAACTAGTCGTGGACTGGAAAAAGTTGATGGAAGAGAAGTCTGTAGTGAAGAAAACTCCCCCAAACTAGAGTAAAAATAAAAAAAAAAAGGCCTACTGAAGGTGGGACTTAGAGTCAACCTAATAAAAAGAGAAAGTATTAATGAAAGTGAGGTTTCTCACAGTAGAACTGTAGACCTCATTATATAGTATAATTAAACAGTTACAGTTTTCAGGTCAACTATTAATGCTGCTTGTAGCTTTATTGTCAAATCATCTATTATAAGTTTTATTTATATGGCACTTTTCCTACAACAGTTGGATTTACAGGCTTAAAACTATTAAAAATGAAATCATAAAATACACAGAATCCCCCTAACCCTCTTCATCCTTCAACATAATAAAACATAAAAAGACAGAATTAAAAAAAAGGAAACCAAATTGGAAACCTGGCTTGATACTGTTGTGATTAATAGATAAGTATAGCCAAGTATCATCAGCGTACAATAGAATTTCCACGTGAGGGATTCGTAGACTAATTAACATTGGTCCAAGCACAGATCCGTGTGGTACAACCTTTTCTAATTGGTGAACATTTATTCTATTAAAACAAGAACATTTTATACTTCAACCAACAAAGAACCATTTCAGTTCCAGTGTTTTTTTTCATCAGTTTCGCTATTATTAGTTTATTTCCGCACACACTTAAAGGCTGTTTTCGCTTCATTGTAGGGTTTGGAGGCATATCGCTACAAAAACACAATGGACTGTGCGTTCCAGATCCTGAAGCACGAAGGACTGCAGGCGTGAGTAACCCCCACAAAATGGCTTCTCAAACAGGGTTTCAACCACAAACCGCCTCGCCCCGTTTTCTTCTGCAGGTTCTACAAAGGCACAGTTCCCAGACTCGGACGCGTCTGCTTGGATGTCGCCATAGTCTTTGTCATTTACGAGGAGGTGGTCAAATTACTCAACAATGTGTGGGAGACGCAGTAGAAGCGCCCAAACAAAGCACGGACCAGTGCCTCATGTTATGCACAACTCAACACCTCTGCTCCAGTTTGAACAGCAATCTTCATTGCCATAAGCTGATGAGTCATTGTGATGAACAACTGGGTTTAAACATTGATTTGTTGAATTCATCCTTAATTAAAAGTCAACAAAGCATGGAATTAAATTTCCATCGAGGAATTTTTTCCATTTTTAGACAACAAAAAAAATCAGCTGTTAGTTTTTAGTTATTTTTTTAATTCCACATCTCTTGATTTTTAATACTAGTTATCTAAAAAATGACTTTCATTACTAGGCAATTGTTTTTGAATAGAATATTTAGAAATTAATTGCTAATCAAAAACAAATTCACCGAGTATCTTGGCAATGACACTCAGCCCAAACGACGTCCACACTGTTACATTTGCTTAACTCAGTCAAAGCAGTGACATAAAGTTAAGTTCTATAAAGCCAATGAAGTGCTAAAAGCTCATTTTCTTAAGTTTTATGACATTTCTAAGGACAAACTTACACCAAAACTTCAACCAAAAGGGAAAGACTAGTTAAAAGGGTTTTTTTTTTTCTATTTCTTTCTTTCTTTTTCTTTTAATGTAGCACTTT
Source organism: Oryzias javanicus (assembly GCA_003999625.1). Taxonomy (NCBI): domain Eukaryota; kingdom Metazoa; phylum Chordata; class Actinopteri; order Beloniformes; family Adrianichthyidae; genus Oryzias; species Oryzias javanicus. Next base: position 13,233 of record ML136690.1, read on the forward strand.
TATACCATTCATGTTGCTGGCTGAACTTATACTGAAACCATGAATGTGTCTTGATTCACTGAGTACTTACTAGACTGTACAAAGAAAAGACGACAAGCTCCGCCCATCAGGTCTTCTGCAGTGCTGTGACACACCGCCGAACGCTAACGCTAACGCTTGGCTTTGCTTTTGAACTCCAAAACATGAGCACTCTGTTTTTCTAACCGTAGATTCTTTATTGTGATCCTTCCTGTTAACTTGATCGAAAAACGGTCGTACTATCCAATGGTACGTTAGCTTTTTGATTAAAGTATCGCACCCTAACCTCACAATGTTCTTTCTTTTAGCCTAAAAGTTGATGATAAAAGAAGTTAGACAAAAGATGGAGGAGAGTTTATGGTATAAAGTAATAAAATAATATACGAGGAGTGTTCATAGGAATTATGGATAATGTGTATATATATATATATATATATATATATATATATATATATATATTATATAGTATATGAATGAAAAATAAATGAGCGAGGTGAGTCTATGGGTCGACAGGAGGAGTCAATGATGGAGGTCCAAAGAATGAAGACAGTGCTAAATGGTTTATCCGGCTTAAATAGACGGGTCAGGTTGATGGTCAGCAGGCGGTTTAAGGTAGGGTTTTGCTCCGACAGACCGTCTCCTTACCCTATCCTCGTGAAGTCGTTCATCTGTTTGTGTACAGACCTGCACTGCATGTAAAAACTGCAGCAATCTAGATCCGTTCCGTCAAAGTTGTGTAGAAAATAGTCTCGGTTTCAGTGGATCTTCTAACTCTACAGCCTTTCAACAAGAAAAACACCACCTCCTAAACGTTATTGCGCATTCACTCATACTCTACATCGACCTGCACCTTTAGTGAAGGATCACTGGAAAAGTTCCTGTTGGGCAGACTGTTTCTTTGTGTGAAAGAAAAACCAAAACATGCATCGAAATTTCATGTATGATGAAATACAATTGTGACAATAGGTTCAGTGTGGCTGTGTTGAGATATTGTCTGGAAAATAAAAAAAAAATGTGTATACTGTGTGAAGTCAGTTCATTTCTAATTGAGTCATAACCTATTTTTATTTTTCTCCAATCAACTTTTGATCTATTTTGAAAGGGCTACCAGTGGTTGTTTAAATCTGTATACCATTTTTTAGACAAAATCAAAAGTCTGTGTCTTTTTGTAGAACACAGTGTCTGCAGAGCAGCAGGAGTGCATTGAAAATTTGCCTCCGAGTTGTGGGCGGACCTTCCTTTCAGAATTCCGCCCAGCGTATTTTCTGTCACAAATGCGCTTTCTTTCAAGCTGCCTTTTTTTTGTCTGCTTGTGATTCACAAAAAATTGAAAAAAGAAATAGAGTATTCCCCCTTTATTCGTGGGGGTTAGGGAACAGAGCCATTAGCAGATACAGAGAACCCTCAACCGCCGCAACCGAAGAATGTCTGTTACTGATCTATACTTTTCATAAACACTTCTGATTAAGCATTTATTGAAAGAACATTAGAGTATTGGTCAACATACGTTTTTTTTTTAATTCAGAACAAAAGACTGTATTACAGTGACAGTGTGGGCTTCTATATGACGCTGATGTGGAGCATCACGATTATCTTCTTCAGCATATCAATATTTTTTTCCCCTGCTTCTGAGTCAGTTGATGCCATTTCTCCATGCAGGGACATGGAGAGAGGAGGGGACACTTCTATCGTGAAGGGGAGGCGCAGAGGGGATCTCTCCCTCTGTGCTGCGGAGGGGGCTCCACTTTGCGGGGATATACCTCAGCAGCGCAGGGTCTTTGGTTGTCAGATTTTTGTGCCGCACTGGAAGAGTCACGTGACTGAATAAAAAAATCTGCAAATGCATGAAACCGAAAATAAAAAAAACGTGAATATGTGGGGGAACACTGTACTTTACTTTTGGGACAGATTAACACATCTGATAAAAACCAAGATGTATTCACATTTTTCTTTTAACGTGACAAAACGTCTTATTTGGTTTGTTTGATTGTGATAAGTTTTCCTCTCAATTTTATTTAATAAATCTCCTGATTTTGTAGCATTATATTCACAAAAATACATTTAACAATAAAGCTCACTTTTTTTTCAAATTTATTTATTGGCCCCAAATTAGATCTTTACATACAATCAATTTCCCCCAGTAAAAACAAAAAAAAAAGAAAAATTTAAATATGTAAACTTCTTCAACTTTATAATTTAATATAATTTTATTTTTGAGTGTGTATCTCCTGGCAGTGTTCATTTTGAACAATTGATGTAAATTTGAGTCTTTATTATTTACTACATTTCATTATGTTTTTAATTAAACCAAACAAAAATAATTTCATAATTTCCACATCATGACATGAAGAAATTTATTTGACAAAATATAGGAACGTAAACGGACGTTTTATCTTGAAAGGCAAATCATAATAAGGGAACAGATTGCTTAATGAAACAGTTAAAATGTCATAATCAAAATTAAAGCACTACTGAGAAGGTTTTTTTAATTAAAAAAACAAAGTGTATTCGCACGTAAACGTACGACTAGTGCTGAACTTTTTTTAGTCGCACAGACCCAGGGGAAAGGGTTAAGGTCAGGATTATGGTTACGGTTAGGGTTAAACAAGCAAATGGTTCCTGAGTGCGGCTGTCTCTGCAGCTCACAGCTCCACCAAGGGATGGGTCAAATGTGGGGAAGACATTTCACACATTTAGGGGCATGACCGTTAATGGAATTTTAACTTTAATTTTAAATACTTGCAGCCAACAAAAAAAAGTCCAGCCTCAGACACCCTTAAAATGCGTGCTGGCAATGCAGCAATGCCATCTTGGCTACACGTATTACGTGTGGCCAATATGAATTTCCATCACTTTCTATGCTGGTCCCACATAAATACGTGTGAATAAAATCAGCCTTTAAAAAATTGTCATAGCTGGGGACTTTAAGCTCTATCACATGGAATATGTTCCATGTTTTATTTTTGACATATTAAAAAAAGACAGATATGGGTATTCAATCCTCCACATCTGCATTTTAATTTTAACAAATATAGTTTCTGTTTTCTTGAAGTTATACAGTGGGTGATCCTTTTTAGATTTCAGACATGCTTTTGGGTCTTGTGGATTCCTTCAGTCTCTCTGGAACTCCTGTCCACACTAGTGACTGATCACCAGCTCCACTAACTCTGAAGAACATTAACCCTTTAGTGCATGGAGGTCACAACAGTGTACAGAATGCTTTGATGGCAAATGTATTATATATACAATAAGATACTAAGCAAAGAGAAGATGCTCAGTTCAGAAATAACAGTTCATAAGGTTGACGGGAAACTACATCATATGATGGTAGATGTAGAGTTATTGACTAAATTTTGGTACACTATTCTTAATTTTTATTTCTCAAGTTTTAGATGAATGAACTTATGGAGATAGAGAAACCACCATTGTAACAGGATGTATTTGAAATTATTTGCATATAAATTACATTCATGTTTGGTGGATATAAATATATTTTTATAGAATTTACAGAACTTTTTTCTAAAAAAAAAAACATTATCTATCCCTAAAGATGAACACTTTGTAAAAAAAATCCTGATTTTTTTCTTAAATCGTGAATCACAGGATTAAAAATTGATTTTCTACTAATTTCCCTACAAGAAATTATCTGCGTAATTCTCAATAGAATAAGGTGAAATTTAAAAATTGAATTAGCACACCAAACATGACAAACAAATGTGATTTTCTTATAAAAGGTTGGGTTGTGGCCCCTGATTGTGTTTTTGTCACCAAGCTGGAAGTAAATTTCATCATAAGGTGTCAAAACTTCTTTCAACAAATGTTTGAAAAATATTCGTATTCTGTCATGCTGCATTTACGTTTCTATTCAAGTTGTTCAATAAATCAATGAAATAGGTGATCACATGGCTCAAGTACCACTATTCAGTATAACAGCAATCCTGAGTGTTATTTTGCAGATTTTAGCACCGAATAATAAACGGAAATTGGAAGATAAATGAAAAACATCTTTATTCACGTTTACATTCAGACTGCTGTGATAGCAGGCCTTGTTCTCTCCAAACAGGAAGTGAGTATAACAGCACTGTGAATACTGACCACAGTAGAGAGAGTTAAAGGCTGAAGAAGCAGGACGAGCTGCATAGGACCTGTCACCTTCCAGTGCAACTCTTGACTTACTTTTCTCAAACATCTTGATTTTGTTGCAGTTCTAACAGATTTAGTTTAAAAAATATATACTATTATGTTGTGTCTGCACGGAACGATATAAACCTGCATTCTTAAAACCAGGAGCTGATTTCCTCCATTTGCAGTAATCTAACCTGATTTATTGCAAGCCTAATGAGTTTCTCTTCAGCTGAACAGCTTTTAAAGCCCCGTCAGGGCTTGTGCTTCAGCACTAAGACATGGTGATGGAGGATCCGATACGGCTTGGCTGGACGCTGCTGCAGCTGTCAGCTGTGAAACCTTCAGTAAGCAAATTCAGGAAGGGAGGAGGAGGTGCTGCTGCTATCTTCTCCATCTGGGGGAAAAAAAAAAAAAAAGAGTTTCAATAGGAAGAAGAGATTTCTGCACTCTGACAAACACCCAAGCTGCACTCACATCCTCAGACATTTGTCTTTGCCGCCGCTAGCGACCCTCTGACCATCGGGGCTCCAGTCCACCGCGTAAACCTGTAAGAATGAATATTAAATACGCATTTTACAAGAAGCACAAATTCTTACTTCCTGGCTTCTTCTCACTTCATCGGCATGGCCGGGGAGATCCATGCTGAGCTTTCCCGTCTTGACGTCCCACACTTTGAGAGTGCTGTCGCTGCTGCCGCTGACCAGCAGCCGGCTGTCTGCAGACCACGCCACCTGATACACAGACCCCACGTGACCGCGCAGCGACATCAGGTACCTGCAGGGAAACAGATTCGTGCATCAATGTTGACTTCAAACTGCTTCATTTGGAAAACCTAAATTTAAAGACCCACTCCGATCACCTCTCCCTGTTGATGAGAGTTCTCTGTTTACATCCTCTCCTGCTAGCTACTCAGAAATGCAATTTTAAACTTGATTAAAGCAGCGAGCGGAATTGGATGGCCCACAGGCGCTACTTGACTTTGTTGCTACTTGCCCTCTTCCTCGCTGTACGGCCCTACGTATCACCGCCGCCTGCCTCGCTGCCCACCTCTACTCGCCATTTTCACCCACCTTTGACCCCACCTTACTTGATAAGCAGCCACAACGCATCCTTGACTCCCCCTTCTCTTTCTCCAAGTCTAGACTAAGGTGTACATGAAAAATTGCAGTAAAAACTACTTTTTTCAAAATGACGGCTTTTCTTTTGGTTTTATCTCCATACCAACCTTTATGTGCTTTGACACCAAAGAGATCTATGTACGTTTCAGATTAATCTGCAAAAGTTAATTTTTGGATTTTCTTAGCAACGAAGGCCATTTGCTAACCATGCCCACATTCATCATGTTAATTTCCCATCTTATATTATTTATTTCAACTTCAGCCTGGGATCAATATATTCCATTTTCACAATTTTATGTTGAAAAATGTGTTAGTAGTAAGAGAATAGCACTTTTGCAAGCTCGCCACACAAACATCGTTCAAAATCTATAACTTCTAATAGCAACATTTTTCCCCCCCCAATTGCTTCTCAATGACTCCCGAGAAGTTAGGAAACAATCGGAAAAAATCCCTTTAAAGAGTGTCCCGATTGGAGCTGGTAAAAGGGTTTTTTGTGAAAATTAAAAATGGAGGCCTCTTTCCCAGGTCAAAGTTCAACAAAACTCCAGGGGTTGTTGTAGACCTAAGCTGGCGGCATGTGTGTGAAATTTTGTGAAACTCTCACAAAGCAAAAGGTTAATTTTCCCATACGTAACCCTTCTGCTTGCCTAGGCTTGTTTACATTAAAAGAGGGGTCATCTGGACCCTACAAGACAGTGCGCTGAACTTTTTTTTTTTCTCTCAATGACTGTCGATCTTTACTGGTGACAGACATGAAGTCTTGTACACCTTGTCCACTTTAGTCATGGAAGGGTTAATGCCTTAATGTAAGGGTGGGGTCATCTGGACCCCATAAGAGAGCACGAGAGTTAAAAAATTGCCACTTACTCAGACTTTACCACAAAATGGCCACCGAGTCGTAGATCATGTGGCCATCCCATAATTATTTAAAAACTTCATTTGGATATCCCCTACAAATGTACGTTTGTTTTTATTTTTTTAGAGGATTATTATATTTTTTTTTTCTAATTTATCTTTTTGCTGAGTCAGCAGATTTTTTCATGACTTTTTTTTGTTTGTTTATCCACGCCCACAATTTCACCATGTCATTTTGTATGTTTATTGTTTCGTTCCGCTTGAGCCAGAGAACTTGTGGATTTTTTTTTTTTTACAATATTGGGGTTGTTCACTATGCAAAAAACTAATTTTCACTTGGTACTAGGTGTGTTGCAATTTTGGTGAGTTTTTGCGCATGTGGCAGGGGTAAAATTTTTCCTACTGCGAACACAATAATCCTTAAATAGGTTCTCCATCTTCAGAAAACTGCCACAATAACAAAACTGGTCAGAGTGGGTCATTATTTAGAAGTGTGCTCACTTTCCTGTCCGTCCGTCCCAGATTTTAACGGACTTATCGAATGAGGCGGAAGCAAGGAGCCTGGTGTCGGGGGAGAAGAGCACCTCATTGACCAGGGCGCTGTGGCCGGTCATCCGCGCCAAAGGCTTTTTGTCTTCCGCAGGGTTCCACAGGAACAAGGTGAAGTCGTCTGAGCCGGAAACCAAGCGCTCTGGATTGGAACCCTGAAGAGATCAAGGATGAATGTAGGAACGATGTTCGAGGAGGACTCTGGTTCCTCGCTGCGACTGATACTCACCCTGACTTTGTTGTATCTCTGCAAAGCTTTCTCCTTCACCTCCTCCACTGGGGACAAGAGAAATCGGCCTTTTCAGAAAAACAAACATGCTTTTATAGTGACTTTTAAGATTGTTAGAACTTACAAGAGCCGGTGACATCCTGAGGGTTGATGGTGGCATTAGCGGGTTCAAACGCTCCGGTGCGCAGGACGTAGTCTGTGCTGAGAGCCAGAGTGTTCACCCAGTGGGCGTGGCCTTGGAGAGTCCTGCACTGAACCCCCTGAGATGAAAGACGGTTTAATCTCAATGTTTGTTTTTTTTTCACAAACATCAACTCACACACTCGGACTCACATCTTTAGCTCTCCACACTTTGACCGTTCTGTCCTGGGACGACGTGTAGAGAAGTCCGTCGCCCCCCCACTTCACGCAGGTGGCGGACTGAGTGTGGCCCGTCAGGATTTTGTCGCAGCGCCCCAACACGGTGTCCCAGATGCGCACCGAGCCATCCTTAGAGGTGCTCGCCAAGTAACGACACTCTGGATTGCTTGGAGGAACAGGAATTTTCAAAACGTAAAATGAATGAAGTCTGGATTTGAATAGATTCCCCGTCATGAGTGAAGCAATGAGTGCTTACAGATGGAGAGGCTCCCAGCAGAGCCAAGTGATCCACTTTGTGTGTCCTGTCAGAGTTTTGCCGATCTGAGCTCCCGTCACCGGATCCCACAAACAGATCTATGAGGAGAATGACTATCAGGATTTGTATCTTTTTTTTCTAAATATCATAATGCTATATTTAATAAAAGTATTAAGTCAACATTTTCTCTCCCCAATTATAGAGCAAAACAGTTTGTTTTGATTTGGTCATAAATCTCAGGCTGTTGTACCCATGGCTGGCCACTAGGGGGAGCTCCAGCATTGAGGAGTAACACCATGAATTCTTAGCTATAATGACAGTATTCACTGTTTAATATTAAAAAAGTACAAGCAACAGCTTTTTTCTCTTTAATAGGTAAAAAATAAATATAAATATAGAAAAACTTAAATTTTAGCTGGTTTGCCAGATTGCAGATTTCTAAACCAGATAAGGTTTTAAGTTATTATTCATGATAATATTAATAAAAAATACATTATTTTACATTTAGATCAGACTTAAGTAAAAACTAAAAAAAACCTTAATGTTGGTTTGTAACAGTAGCATTAACATATTTGATCTGATACTACTAAACAAATATAGTCAGTTTCTGTGCATTATTTAAAGAGTTTGGCCCACTAATAAGCAGAAAGTCTGTTAATAAACTGCACAGTTCCATTGTGGTCATTTTATCTAAGTTAACTACGAGACATAGTCTCAGTTAAGAAAGGACATTATCTTAAAATTGTTGAGTTAGATTAGTTAAAACCCCACTTCAATCATCTTTTGATGTATTTAGAAGCGTTCTCTCTGGTTTTTCAATTACGATTAGGCAGTTTAAGCCAAAAATCTGGACATAGTTTTTGCAGATTGCAGTAGTTCCTTTGAAATTTGCCTCTTAGTTCTGGGCGGACCGTTGTTACGCCCCTCCCCTGCATATTTTCTACATCACAACTACAATCTTCTACAAACTGCATTTTTTCATCTGATCCTGATTCACATTGATTTGAATAAAGAAAGACCCAGAAATGTTGTTTTAATATTAACTTTCTCTATATATGTCCTCCATCACCAGAAAAAATGCCTCAAGAGCAAGTTAAAAACAACATTATCCTTAGAGTGAGTCTCTAACATCTTTTAACCAGCATTTTTATGACCGGTTTCAAATCCCTCCAAAATAAAAAGGAGTCTTATTTGTGGCTTACCTGACTGTTCTTGCACCCTGAGGCCAGCTTCTTCCCATCAGGAGACCAGGCGATGCTCAGCACCCAGTGTGTGTGTCCTTTGATAAAGAAGAGCACAACTCTTAAGGTTTCCATGATCAGGTAATAATGTATCAAAGATGAACAGTAGCCTCACATCAGTGACTTCATACCTCTGGCAGTGTGGTGAGGCGTTTCTGTTGTTAGGTCCCAAAAACGCACAGTAGTGTCACCGGAACCGCTGGCCAAGTATCTGACACAAACCAGGAAGGAGAAAAAGTTTTAGCCTCAGATGGAAAAAAAATCCAAACCTGAAACAGAGGAATCTAACTTAAAAGTTTTAGTACAGAATAGTAAAGGAGTGGTAGTGGGAAGGTTGCCACAGAGGAAAAAAACATGACCCACTCTGATGAAAATGATCATGTTTTGGTGTTTTTAACATGTTCTTGTATAGTTTTTCAGATGACATATATAAATTATATAAAGCCTTTCTTACGCCAAGGGCATAATCATATTTAAAAGACCACTGGAAACGCATATTTAATAGATAAAAAGATGATCGGATAGAGTCATTAAAGAAAACCATATGTGTAATTATGTAGGTGGCACAGTTGGTGCTTTGTGGCAAAATGTGAACAAGAAATTCATGTCATCTGACAGGCAATAGTTCACTGTCTGACCTCACACTGGTTGCACTCACTTCCCGGTGGGGCTGAAAGCCGTTGAGATGACCGCCTCGGTGTGTCCCTGCAGGGTGCTAGTACAACGGGAGACAGCCCTGACCCTGAACACAGCCTGAGGTTGATACACCACGGGCAGAACCTGTTCTGTTTCCACTCCGATTGCTTTCACACACGAACCCAAGCTGGACACCACCTCTGCTTCCCCACGCACAAAAAACGCAAAAGGAACGGGCTCCTCCTGCAGGAAATGACAACAATAACACCACAGTGAAGTTTGAAACTTTCTGCTATTTTTATTGTTATCAGAACTCATCTTTAATATTAGTAACTCTGTCTCTATTAACTTTAAGTGACTTACAAACATCTTAAGTTCTTTTATGTGACCCATATAATTAAATTACACCACCATGCTTGAACTTATTCTGCAAAAATCCAATTTAAGTCTCAATCTCGGTGTGAATTTAGAAACTCTTTGAAGCTCAACCACCTACTAGCTAACATTTGTATATTTATCTCGGTTTCTACAGAGTGTTTACAAAGCCTGCATCACATTTACCTTCATTAACAAGGAATTGCAAACCAGCTGCAGTTTTTCTGGGGTTATATCCAGAGGGACGTCAAAGGGAGAACCCAGCACCACTCCATCCTCGTCCTGAAACTGGATCAACAGTCGCTCCACGTCCTCGCTCGTCATTTTGAGTCCTTCAGCTGAAACCTAATCACTGAAATATGTTATTACGCTTCGGAGAAATGTCCCGAAATAAAGAAAAATATGTAAAAGCTGACTTTCAGCGACCAGGTGTCAAGCTAGCTTAGCTAACCGGTGTTAGCTTAGCAGCACGAACACTTTAACTATTTTACCAGCCGACAACACACTCAAAAAAAAAACCCTACTATCATCAGGTTAGTCTGTTTTTTACAGGTTAACAGGACAGTTAGCTTATTAATTCATAAGAAGTTACCTTCAGTGAACCAAGAAGGTCTCTCCCCACGTGTTTTTCCCCAAAGAGCCTCTTGGTGACAGATGTGCTGCTGGCGAAAACGTACTTTGCGCAAAGGATTATGGGAGAGTGAGGCAGTCATGAATTACAATCTTAATATTTGTAGCATTTCTGATAATCAGAGCTAATAACAAGACGATTTATTCGAGTTTAATAACTTTAGTAGAGAAAGTTACTATGATAAATGTATTAGATAGATAGATAGATAGATAGATAGATAGATAGATAGATAGATAGATAGATAGATAGATAGATAGATAGATAGATAGATAGATAGATAGATAGATAGATATGTACAGATAGGGATAGATAGTAATGTTTTAACTTTCTTGTTTAACTTTTTTTTTTTTTTTTTTTTGACAAAATACTGTGGATTTTTTTGATGAATTTTAGCATGATACCATTTTTCTTAGGCCAATATTTTTAAAATAACCAAAGTGATATAAAGTCCTGAAACTATTAATAAATTACTAATGTGGTATTCTCAAAAGGTGGAATCTGGTTACATTAAATTTAATGAAAAAGTTAACACACTGCTAAAATCTGTATGTAAAAAGTTTGTGGTCGTCATCCCTGACAAAGAAATAATAAATCCAACATTTTGTTGTTTAAAATACTCTGTGGCTGTTTTAGTACAATTAATAGCTGTTGTCTTTAATACTTTTCTTTAAAAAAAAACCACATTTTTTATGCTAGCAAGAAGTAGTACACTTGAAGCTAACTTTTTATTTGGTGTACTTGAGTATAAGTATTGCAAGGTTACCATATTTTCAAGTAGTGTTGGAAATATTCTAACTGAATACTTCTTCAGACTAAATTGGAACATTTTAACCTTATAGATGTAAATTAAAAGTAAACAAGTAGACCACACTGGGTCACTTTTAGCATTGTCTATATACTTGAACAGCAGTACATTTAAGTAGATTACTTTTTTCTAGGGTTAAAATATCTCAGTGAAATTTTCTGGTACTTTAAATTACTTAGATTAAGTATAAATTCACATTCAGCGGTTCTTAGATTTGAAGAAACTCAAAATCAGGCCTTCACACGGACCCCAGACTGCACACACTGTTACCTGTTGAAGGTAAACAAATCAAATGACCGCTTATGTAAAATGTTAGTATTTGCATGTATTGTCTTGGACAGAAATGGAGACACAAGCCTACTTTGTGTAAAGACCGAGATGCCACACCAATAAATGTAAGGATTTCAGAATGCTTTGATCAGAGTCAGAATTTTGTGTAATGTTTCTTATATAATTGAAACAGTTAGATAGAGTGAACATTCAGATTGTTCTTTTTGTGTTTAAAAACTAGGATGTCTGTAAAGGAAAGTGTTGCCCAACTGTATTATTTGTTGTAGCTGCATCAAGTGACTTAACGAGGCTAAAACTGACACACAAGGCGGATTCTGTTCTGATAAATTCAAAAAAGATAATTTCTTTGCAAGATTAAAAGCAAAATTAATACAGAAATAAGGACGTTATTATCCTCAAGTGTTTTCAGTCCAGAGGTTCTTTAGAACCACTGCTAGACTGCCCACAACTGTCCCCAACCACATTCATAATGAAAAATCATAGAAAACATTACATTTCTCTTTAGGGGTTAATGCCATTAAAAAAAATTGAATTAAATTTGTTTTCGAATGTATGGTTTCTGCTTTTGTTTGATGAAGGAATGAAAAAGCACATGCTTCACATTGTGATCAGAAACCAGTAAGATGACACCTGATATTTACATTTCCTTGTTGAGATGATTTCATTAGATTTTTCATACAAAGGTCTCGATGAATGTTCTAAATGTGCTTCCTATAGTCCGTAAAGAAATGTTGAACACATATGTTCATCTTCACCTTTTCTACAAAAAAATATTTTTATTTATTACATTTAAATGTGATTAAATTTGTGACCTTTATCAAAAAACCAACAAACAAAAAAACACTCTGCTTGATCTTTCCAGCTCTTTATTACAAAGTTTAGGAAGTAAGTCATCTTAAGATTTTTTTAGATTTTTTTCAGGCTGAATTGTATTTATGTTCTGGAGAAAAAGAAAAAAGAAAACAGAGCAGAGATTTAGTTCTTATTTATTGATTCCGTTGATGTCTCCAGGATTGAGTCCTTCTGCAGCAGCACGCTTTGATTCCATGATCTGCAACGCAAAACAAAAATCATTTTTGCATGTTACTGCAAGAAAATATTGATAGAAGAGATGACCAATTTTTTTTTGTTAAATCGATTATACTTTCTTGTGTATTTTTGTGTAAATAAGTCATGCACTTTTGCTTGTAGCAGATTTGAGTCAAATCGGTTTTTATAAAGTTATGAAAACTTGAAAAATCATCCCGATGAGATTGATTTAGCATTAAGGGTCAATTGGATGGCTCAGTTGTCTAGGAAACCAGAGTTTGTGGGTGGGATTAGCTTACTCCACTGTGGGTCCAAATACAAGACCCTTCACACCACTTCCTAACTATGTAGTCAGAAGGGGGGGGCAATTCTGGGTTTCCCTGTGCTGGTCCCCAGCCCGGATAAAGTACAGAGTTGTGTTAGGAAGGATATAAAAATCTCTGCCGGACCTAAGTGTGTGGGTCGGTAAAAGTCGAATCACTGTGGCAACCGCTGATGGGAAACATCGAAAGCTGAACAATCCAAAGCAGGTAAATTACTGAGATTTATGATCATATTTTTAAATTAGTCTTTCAATTTCTTCTATTTTGTGTTCATTTAAACGTGGAAAATAATTGTCGCAACTGCAGTTTAATGGTCAGGTTATTATGAAAACTGTTTAGTCATATTTGACTTAGGCTTGATGAAGCAAACTCATTAAATAAGAACTTAATTTAAACATGTTGGTTTTTGCCCTTTTTTGAATGTAGAAATTAAAGGATTTTTTTTTTCTAAAAAAAATCTCACATTTTGAAATTCTGGATTTAAAGTTTTGCACATGAAAATTTGCTTGGATATGAATGAATTTTGCAGATGAATAATGAAAAACTGAGAAATTCCAGCAGGTCCAGAGGAGAACTCCTTTCAACCTGTAAAGCTCTACAAATGTACATGAAAATCTGTCAACAAATGGATTGATTGATCGATTGATTGATTGATCGATTGATTGAACTCACCTGAAAGTCGGCGCTGAGGCCAACAATGCTTTGCATGTTTGTACTATAGTAACCTAAAACATATTCTCCTCCCAGCAAAGGGACTTGCCTTTATCCATGGATATCTGCAGCCACACATGCATGATGGTTAAGAGACGTGCTTGATTTATTTTCAAGTTTAGACCCAAAATGCTTTTAGGCTACGGTCACAAATGCAACTGCCACCACGGGATGGGAGGTAGTGACAAAATCTTCAAGAATCACGCCCCGGTCCAATTCTCTTGAAAATCGTTGGCCATGGTCATGAATATAGATGGCGGGAGTCAGGCAGACGTCATTACAAAATGGGGCCACAGCGGTGGCAGCCGGATTCCCGGTCAACCGACCGTCCTGCTGCTGCCACTCGCCTATCACTGGACTGCCAATGTCCAACTTCCCCATTACCCCATCGACCGCTGACCAATTAAAAAAAAATTGTCTGGTCGCTGTAAAACTGTAACTTTTTCTTAAGACCTCCCCAGCCGCCTGTTGAATTTGCCAAATAACTTAAATTCACATCGCTACGCGGTGGCGTTTTAGAATATGTGACCGTAGTCTCCCTCGCACTTTACCTGGATGACTTCACTTATCTCTGGAAGTTCGTTCTCGAACCCAAACAAAACTCTCATAGTCGGAAGGCGCTCTTGAATCCAACCTGCAGGTCGATAATCCCTCCAAGTTAAAAATGTATCCGACGTCTCTTTTACCCCAACATCCTCAGATTACCTTATACAGGCCGATCCAGTCCCACGTAGATGACATGAAGTCTTCTAGGACGTGTATCGTCAGAGGGGCGTTCTCGTCAGCGCTCCACACCCCCAGAGGAGACAAACACACCAGCGGAGTGTCCCAGTATTTCCTCATCTACAGTCAGTAGAGAGGGAACTGTGAATGTTTCTATGTAGAAGAAACAAACCTGAAAGTCTCCTGCTTTTCCTCACCTCCATGGTGAAAGTTGCGATGACGGGCTTATGGTCACTGACCTGTAGCTCATGTCACTTGTGTAGGTGTTCTGGTTTACCAGGATGGATCTTCATCGTCTTCATTGACTGTAGACATGGAGGCCTTCTCATCTCCCTCATCGATGTCCTCTGACGGTAAACTTTTGGGTTTGACTCGCCAGAGGATCCGATCCGTCCAGGCGGGCTTCCTTTTCTTGCCACTGGCAAAGATGGAGACAGAAGTCATTTTGGAGTACTTTAATCCAAAACTGAAGCAGAACTTCATTTCATTTGTTTTCATGTGAACTTTCAAACTAATTCAAATAAAGTGATGTAAAAAAAAGTGCTGGTGAAACAACAAAAAGACACACACACAGAATTTAGTGTCTACAAGTGCAGTCAACATGCAGAAACCTGGATTTCTATTGGTTTAGGGTTTTTAAGCAGGGGTCTGTCTGGACGTGAAAGAAGATTGAGGGGCCACTGGTGGCCCCCTTTTGACCGTGTTTATGTTTTAAAAACGTATTAAATCCCTTACATTGCTAACACAAACTAGCCAGAACAACCTTTATCCATCATGTGTCATTTTGATTTTTATTGTTCCGCTGGATAAATATGAAAAAATTGTAATTTTCCCCTTTTAATTCTTACAAATGCTAGCGTGGCACTAACTTTAAGCTACATGAAGTTCATGCATGGACTTCATGCTTGAAACCTGGAAAAAGTCTACAAAACCTAACAGGACTGGATTTAAATCACCCAGAATTTATCATCTACTTTGCTTTATATCACATTTCAGAAACTTTATACCTGATGCATCAAACAGATGACAAATATTTCTTTAAAACTGGGTGATAAATTGTGGCCTTTTTGTATATGATAATTTATACCAGAAAATATTTTTTAAAAAAGTTTGAAAAATAGTTTTATTGTTGAAAGTAAAAAAAAAATAATACTTGGAAATACTAGCAAATCCATCCATCCATCTATCCATCCATCCATCCCTTTCGTAGTCAAAGGGTTGCTGGAGCCTATCCCGACTACTGTTGGGCGAAGACGTGGTACACCCTGAACAGGTCACCAGTCAATTGGACTCACACTTATGCTTCGTTTCCACTAGCGGCCCAGACCAGACTGGACCAGACCGGACTGGACCTTTGAGCGTTTCAATTACAAAATGGACAGGCAGGACCGACTGGTACCATTTCTGGTTCCCTATTGGTTGTAGGCCCATAGAAAAATGGGTGGAGTTTCTGCTGTCACATGACATAACCCATTGATTGGTGGAAAGGAAGGAAGCGTCGGACCAGCACTTTTCCTGACTCAAGATCCAAACCTAAAGACGGAGAACCCCCCAACCCCTGTTTTTGTCTCGCCCGACCCCCGCGGCCGAAGAATGTCCGTTACGATCCAAACTCATCAAAAACACTTCTGATCGGGCTTTGTAAAACATTTGTTGAAGAACAACAATCTATTACATCACTGATATTAATTATCTTTTATAACCTGAAACTTTATTAATATTTGATATTAAGTCCTGAACCGGATATTGATAATTCATGTAGAGAAAATGGTACGGTCGAGCCGGGGTGGGATTATATAAGTTTGCCTCCTTCCACTCCCTTTCAAGCAATCTACTTGTGATTGATTATGTGATGTTATTTCATGTATTATAACCTGATTGCTTGAAATAAACCATTTTATTCATTCATTCATTCATTCATTCATTCATTCATTCATTCATTCACATTGGCGTATAGCTCTACATAAATACATATTTTCCTTGTTTGATACATTTCGATTAAATTTGGGACAGATAATGTGTTTTCTTCTTTCTGCTCCTTTTCATTTATTAACTGTTTTATGTTTATTTAGTATTGTTTTGATGATATGTATTGTTACTAAATGAAATAAAAATTTAAAAAAGAGGGTTTTTTTTCTTTGTATTTACAACAATAGACTGTTCTGCATCCATAATAAATGGATTATAATCATCCTCTACGGTTATTTTTTAAATTTTCCATCCGTTTCTGAGTCAGCTGATGCAGCAATCACAAATGTGTCAATCACATTTAAACCACCCAGTAAGTCTACCCGCTATTTTGTCCTGTTTGTTTACAGCCATATATCATTAGTGGGTCTTTATTAGGTGAGAAAATAAAGGCGATAACTATTCGGCTACCATCAGTGTCTTTAACCGTTTCCGTTAATAAACGCTTATAGTGCTGGTCACAACAAGCAGCTGTGAACACATAAACTCTGTTGTTGCCTTTAATGTTAACTCAGTGTTCAGACTAAAGGTGCAGTGACTGCAAACCTACAGTGAAGAACATGCATGCAACACAGAAACATGACGTCTTACTTAAAACCCAACCACGTCTTTGGAGATCTGTGTGAAATTCAAACAAAGCCAAGAGCAGTGGTGATTTTTAAAAAGGTTTTAGGTATTCTTGTGCGGTTCCTTTGCGGTACATTACCTGGTATCATAGGTGTCAGATTTACGGTCAAACTTGTAGGTGGGTTTGAAATTAAGCGGCCCTTCTTCAAACTCCTGCAGGAAGGGCTCCTTCTTCTTCATCATGATGAGCTGCAGGCACATGAAATGTATCAGAAGGAGTGTGTTATTGCATTGCGTCTCCAAAAAAACAGTCAGAACCATTGACTGTATTTCGGGAACTGGACTGAGTTCCAAACAGGAAGTACCCGCTTGTTCAAGAAGTTAAATCTCATAACTCATTGACTTCTATTGAGAAAAAAATAGTTATTTCACTCAATGTATCAGTCAGAATCTGAAGAATTGACAGATTCTCCAGAGTTTGTGGTGGGGTGTGGTCTTCCAACAAGCTCACTCATGATTGGTGAGAGTAGTTGCCATAGAAATGTTGACTCAGACCAACTCGGACCAATCACTGTTTACTGACAACGTTTGGCTCCAATGTGGCAAAAGATCTGCAACTAAATTGATGTCATTTCGTTGGCGCTGGAAATAATAAAATAGAAGCTTTATTGTCAATTGCCCTTCATACAAATGCATTACAGGAAAAGTGAAACGGTGTTTCTTTGGACCGTTAGAGTCAAGGTTAAAAACAATAATGTAAAAGACTAAAACACTCGCAAAAACTGTTTAGAGAATCCTTCTGACCCCCAACTACCTTAACTAGTCACCAAGTCCATACATACATTTCCGGTCTTGTTGTGCTCAACAGTAGGGGTGTAACCATGAAACGACTCTGTGAATGGATTTGCCATAATTGTTGTTTACTTGTTTGTACACATATTTATGGGACGGTGTGGTGCAGCGGTAGAGCGGTCAACTCCTGATCGGATGATTGCAGGATCAATACCCGCCAATCCTTTAAAGTGTTCTTGTTGGGCAAGACACCAAACTCACAATGCCTCTGGTGGAACACCAGTGTTTGGGGGCAGAGCCACCATGAATGGGTGACTGCAAAGCACCTTGGGTCTTCATGGAAGGAAGGTAGAAAAGCACTATACAAGTTGTTGGGGTCGTAAATATATGTTATCCTATTCTTACTTATTTCCTTTACCTCTTATTAGATGCGTTTTAGTTCTCTTCATTGTGTGCTGAAATGTCTTGATCTAAGCTGGAAGTGGACAACCCTGCGCTGCTGATAAGGAAGATGCAGCGGCTGAGCCAGAGATTAGCAGGAGCCAGTAGAAGTTACAAGGCCTGACGATGATCACCTAGTCAAAACATGCACACACAAACTTTAAATGTTGTTTTTGACCTTGTATAAGAAACTGATTTGGACCGGTCTCAGCTGACGTTCTTTTGCTTCCCTTCCCCTTAGCAACTGAGACCAACCTGTAACTAGGGGCGTGTCTGACTCAATAAAATGCACGGAGAGAAAAAGCCTGGTCGGAGTTGGTTGAAAGATTGTGACCGAACAGGCTTTTGGCCCACTCTCCTTGCAAGTTTTAAACTTTAATCAATTCTCTGTGTCTCTTTCTGTGCAGGTTGTTTTTCTTTACAAATGTTAGAGCTTAAACCTAACATTTAATTGGTCCTTCGAGCCGGATCTCCAAGACACCTGATGGTTCCAGCGCGAGAGTGAGACCCAGAAAGTCTGTGGCCACAGCATCGATCCGTTTCCAGGGCTGGCCCTCACTCGCGGGCTGGGACCTGAAGGTTGACGGAGGATCCACGGACACAGAGAATTGTGAGTAGAGTCTTATTTAAAAGGAATGACAGAATGAGAGATTCTCAGAAGGAGAATTAAACAAAACCTGACAATTCTAGACACTATCAGGTAAATAAGCAAACAGTTAAAGTCCGCGGGAGGAGTAGACTCCCTAGTTTACGAACTAGTTAAATTCTACGAAGGGCGGCGGCGTCCTCTGTGCCTCTGTGAAAAGAAGAATTATTTCAAACAGTTAAAGTCCGCGGGAGGAGTAGACTCCCTAGCTTACCTAGTTAAATTCTACGAAGGGCGGCGGCGTCCTCTGTGTTGAAATAAGAAGTAATAAGAGAAATAAAGTAAAACAGCGCGCAAAAGTGTGAAAGTGTGAGACTGTGAGTGTGATTGGAAATACAGATACCATTAGGTATTTGGATTTCATACCAAATCAACAAGGATGGAAATAGTGAACCTTCTGTGGATGCACTAGGCAAGAAAACTCCACCTCTAAGGTTGAAGTGAGTTTTACCACAGAAGGGGGTATTAATCACTATCTTGTTGAAAGAAAAGCTTCCAGTATTAGAATACCCTAGGTATTAACAACTACTGGAACCAAATTTTATTCAAAATGGGGAAGGGGCAAGGTAAACTAAAACATAAGTCCTTGAGACATTACAAAGATTACAGAATAGTAGAAAAATGAAAACCCAAATGCGATAAAAACAACTTCCATATTGGATTGATCAATATAACTTTAATGGTAAGCTTTCAACTGTAAGAATAGTAGAATTACAAAACAAGATAAAACAAAAATGCAAAAATAAACGAAAACAAATGGATAAAGAAGGATTGAAGAAACAAAAGTATGGATAAAAATAGCAAGATAGAGGAGAGAGAGAGAGAGAGGAAGGCCAGACAGGAAAGGATGAAAATAGGAAAAGAGAAAAGGAGAGGCAGAAAGAGAGAAGGAAAAGAGAAGAAAAGTGACAATACGGAAAAGAAATGTGATGTTTCATAAAAGAAGACAACAAATATTCAGGGCCTTATGAGCGTGTACGCAGAATGTTGACGAGCAGAAGTAGCAGGCCCAGAGAAAGAGGGAGATGGTGTAGTAGCGGCAGTGGACGTTAGATTAGAAGATCCCCCCACAGTATAACAGGCATAGTAACTAGGAGCAAAGGATCTGTAGGAGAATGGTCTACAAATAAAAAAAGAAAGAGCTTAAATAACAAAACAGAGGTGTTTTTCCAGGATATAGATGAGGAAGATATGATATTCCATTTGTACTCTAGAGGCAGAGGCCGTGGTAGAGGCAGAGATCGGAGAGGTCGCTTTGGGCCTCATGGTGAGAACTCCAGGGCCTGTTGGTCCTGTGGAAAGAGGCATATGGCAAGGGACTGCAGCCGCAATCCCACCCTCACAATCACAGCAATCTGCATGACTAGCTCGTGCAGGACAAAACAGAGAATCTGTTGGGCTAAAGCAGATTCCAGTCCAGACACAGCTGCAGAGGATGACGAGAATCTAAAATTAGAATTACTGTTCTTTGAAGAAAAATACAGACCAGAAACGTTCTTCTAGTACAAGGTGTAGCTGTGAAGTTTCTCTGTGACACTGGTGCATGTAGAACTACAATTAGAGACATCATAACAGAGCACAGACCGGAATTAAACAATATCTATTGAAGCCAGATGCTGTGGACGCACAGCACCTGTAATCAATGATCTATTAAAAGCCCGTGTACTGATAGAGTGAGCTGACTCTCCTGTAAATACACCAATATTCCCAGTTAAAAAAAAGGCACCCCCATCCACAGGATGGAGGATGGTGCAGGACTTGATTGCTGTAAATAATGCTGTTATTCAGAGGTCACCCTGTGTGGCTGATCCACACCTTGCTTAATTCTTTAGACCCAGAGGCCAAATATTTCACAGTAATTGAATATAAGCAGCACCTTCTTTTCTATACAGTACATAAAGATAGTCAGTACTAGTTTGCATTTACTTTTAAGGGTAAAAGATACACCTATTCCAGATTGCCCCAGGGCTATTGTGAAAGCCCTACTATTTATTCCCAAGTCATGGCTTCTAGTCTGTCATCCTTCGAGCCGCCGTGTAACAGCCAGTTACTCACCTACGTGGATGACATATTAGTAGCATCAAAAGAGAAGATGAATGTCTTAAAGATACATTAGCACTGCTAAAGCAGTTAAAGAATAATTATTTAAGGAAGTAAACATAAGTTGCAATTATGTCAAGAGAAAGTGAAATATTTACACCAACTAAGTGCAGAGGAAGAACTATTCTAGAAGAAAGAAAGTTGCTATCCTACAAGCCCCAAACCCTTAACCAAGAAACAAATGATGTCATTCTTAGGATTAACAAACTATTGTAGAAGCTGGGTTCCAAATTATGCAGAAATAACAGCTCCATTACAAGCATTAGTGTATACGAAAGAATTAAAAAGTCAGATAAATTAGACTGGACCCCTGAAGCGGAAGAAGCAGTCTGTGACATAAAACAAATTATGGTAAACAGCAGTACTCTGGCCTTACCCGACTAAAAAAAAGAAAAAGAAAAAAAAAAAAGGGTTGATACGAATGGTTGATTGCAAAGGTCATTTTATGACCTCTGTGTTAACTCAAAATGCATAGTAGTAAACTCAGACCAATAGCTTATTAATCCACTAAAATCACAGCCACATCTAAAAATAGAACGCTGTACGGTTTTGAGCCCAGCCACATTAGTACCAACAGAAGGTGAAGGCTTATCACATCACTGTGAAGCCCTTGTAGACAAAACAGCTAAAGCAGCAGCACAAGGGGAAATGATGTACTGCAAGTAAAAGGAACTGATTTAAATGAGGATATACCCAAAAGCAGAGTATCCTTTTCAAATACATATGGATTTTATAGAATTAAACAAAAATAAAGGAAAGAAATATTGTTTGGTGATAATAGATTCATTCTCTAAAAGGATAGAGCTCTTTGCTACTGCTCATCCAGATGCATTAACGGTAGCCAAAGCCTTATGTAAGATATGATTCCAAGAAATGGTATACCTGAAATAATCTACAGTAATAACGGATCTCATTTTGTGAATGATGTAGTTTTTAAAATAGGACATGCCTTCATATTAATTAAAAAAGAATTACAGTGCTTATCATCCACAAAGTGCAGGACTGGTTGAAAGAATGAATGGAACAATAAAAAGAAAAAACAGATTAAGGAAATGTATGGAAGTAACAAAGAGACCATGGACAAAATTTTGGATTTGGTAAAATTATATATAAATATAACAAGCACGAATGGATTGGTTCCATATGAACCTTGTTTGGAAGCCCTATAGATTACCTTATTTTACAAACGAATGGGAAACTGATGATGAAAGTACACTAGCAGACTATATGAGAAAGATGCTTCAACAGCAAAAACAAAAATCAGACCAGACTAATGATGATGTCACATCTTCTGTGTTTTCACAGGATAGCCAAATTAGTCGAGCCAGGAGACTGGGTTATTATTAAACAGAGTAAAAATACGTCACCACCACAGATTAGTGAAAGGCCACAGAAATCTGAAGCTCTCCGACAGCGCTCCAGAGCAAGGCCGACTACAAAGGGGGGCTGTGAAACCATAGGTTACAGTCGTCTCAAACCCGGTGAAGATTGTCCACAACTCTGTGCAGGTGATAGGGAGAGGCTTCAGGACCCTAGGCAGGATGTTGACCCCAAAGCAGCAAATGGTGGTGATGGGAGTAGTTCTTTTAGGAATGGTAATAATAGTTCCTTTACTATATTGGTTTGAACAAAAAGAACTGATGGAAGATGTGACACATACCAACATAAATAAATAATAAATAATAATAATAATAATAATAATTATTATTATTATGCCATGAGGCTGCAGCAGCTCAGAGATTTAAACAGGTGCCGAGCCATGTAAGGATTTAAAAACAAATAAAAGATCTTAAAATTAATTCTAAAATAAACAGGTAACCAGTGCAGTGAAACTAAAACGGGGAGATATGATCATATTTATGTGTTCTGGTTAAAAGACGAGCAGCCGCATGTTGCACTAGCTGGAGTCGAGCTATAGCCGAGGTGTTAAGGACAAAAAGAACATGACACAAAATAATAAATGCAACGGGAGGAACTTTGAAACTTGTGGGAGGTCTGCCTAAGGTTAAAGACATTCTGGTGGTTGATGACAATCTGACCACAGATGATTGGTTCAGGATTACTACAGGAATCACTAAAACAGATAATAATTGGTTACTGATGGCAGAGGAAGCAGCTCAAGTAGTCAAAGCAGATTGTGTGTGTGTTTAGGACCAAGACCACTTCTTAAAGTAATACCATCCATATTACCTCCAGACTGTCTTTTAAATGTTATGACTCAATCTGTACCTTCAGATAATTGTTCTGTGAGGGATGAGGTTTAAGCTCACAACAGCTGAAAAGCAGAAACCACTCTTCTCCAGTAAGATACCTAAAGCAAATTACACATGTATTTATAGAAAAGGCACAGGACCTAAACTGGGAAATTAAATTAAAATATGTATGTTGAAACTCTTGAAGTAAACATAACTTTCAAACCTCTGTCCCGCAGTGACAACTGGTGTGTGTGTGGAGAAAACAAGCTGTATGACAGACTGCCTGACAACACCACAGGACATTGTGCCTCTGTGAATTTATTACTTCCTGTTTCTATAACCCCACTTTCTGTTGCAGACTTTCTGACCTGACGACAAGAAATTAACTAACCAGGTTCTTGCAGGTTTCGAGTCATCCATCTGTCCGTGGTGCACCATTAATAAAAATGTTGATGAGATAAACAACGTTCACTACAATGTTCAGAGATTAGGCAATTAAACGAAGGCAAACACTGCCGTCCCGGGCGATTTTCAGCTACCTCACTTATGGCTTTCCAAAGCAGAATGCTGTCGACACGGTGCTGTCACAGCATGGAGGAGTTTGTTCAATATTTGGTGATCAGTGTTGTACCTTCATCCCAAACAACACTGCAGGGACGGGAGTCTCACCAGGGCCCTGGAGGGGCCTCCGAACTTTGAACAAAATGATGAAAGACCACTCAGGAGTTGAATTACATCGCCCTGGGACGGGTTGGTGAGATGTTTGGTAAAAATAAATAATTGGTCATGCCTATTTTACTCTCTTTTGCTGTCTTTGCAGCCACCCTGACCTTGTGTGGATGTTGTTGTATCCCTTGTATAAGAGCTCTGTGCACCAGGATGATTGAAAAAAAGCCATTAAACCACAGGTGTCCGAGATGTATGCTCTCCTGCCTCAGACTGACAAACCTCATGGTGAAAATGACAACAACAATGATGACGAGGATGATGTGATAATTAATATAACTTTCCAGATTTGTTTTCAGCTCCAGAACCCAGCTAACCACCCCTCTGAGTGTAGCATTTTAAGTTATGACAATGATGCTGTGGCTGAAAATCTCCAAAAGTGAAGGGGTCATGTGCTGAAATAAAATAAGCAGAAAACGGAAAAACAGGGGGGCGTTGTTGGGGGTCGTAAAATATATGTATCCTATTACTTATTATTTCCTTTACCTCTTATTAGATGCGTTTTAGTTCTCTTCATTGTGTGCTGAAATGTCTTGATCTAAGCTGGAAGTGGACAACCCTGCGCTGCTGATAAGGAAGATGCAGCGGCTGAGCCAGAGATTAGCAGGAGCCAGTAGAAGTTACAAGGCCTGACGATGATCACCTAGTCAAAACATGCACACACAAACTTTAAATGTGTTTTTGACCTTGTATAAGAAAACTGATTTGGACCGGTCTCAGCTGACGTTCTTTTGCTTCCCTTCCCCTTAGCAACTGAGACCAACCTGTAACTAGGGGCGTGTCTGACTCAATAAAATGCACGGAGAGAAAAAGCCTGGTCGGAGTTGGTTGAAAGATTGTGACCGAACAGGCTTTTGGCCCACTCTCCTTGCAAGTTTTAAACTTTAATCAATTCTCTGTGTCTCTTTCTGTGCAGGTTGTTTTTCTTTACAAATGTTAGAGCTTAAACCTAACACAAGTACATACCATTTACACTTTATTATATTGGAGGGAATCTGGAAAACTTCATCTGCACTGTTCAGTACCAGGTTTATATCTCTGGGTCCCACTTGTTGAAGTTTTGACTAAAGATCTGATTCAATTTTAGGAATTGGATTGTTCAAAATGAATCAAATCATTAAAATGAACCGTTACACCTCTAGACAACAGTCTTAAATCTGGTCAAGATGATGACAAACACAAAGTGTCCTCAATCTATGCAATAAAAACCAAAGACAACCCAAACATGACGACCTCTGACCAGAACTGGCCTACCTGGTCCTTGCTCCACAGCAGATTGAGGCGTCCGCCGTTGATGGACGACCGCAAAAAGTGCAAGCCGTGGTCTTGGATCCGGAAGTTCAGATCCCCCAAACAGAAAACAACCCTGAAAGAGAACATCACCGTCTCACATGACATCATGACCTGCAGACCACATCCGTGTTTGAGCGTCGTCTCGGCTCTGACTTGTGGTCCAGAACGTGGGGCGTTTCAAACATGTCGAACTCCTGCGTCTCCAGGATGTACTCTAGTTCGTCCACACGCTGCAGGGCGTTGCCCATGTGAGCTGCAAGGTGGCAGTTGAGGAAACAAACCATGTGGCCGTAGAAGGAAAAACGCACGGACACGCCTCCTTTATTACCCTGAATCCAAAACACAGATGAGGATGACTTTAATCGGTCAATTTGTTTAAAAATCAACATAAAAACTGTTTTTTTCTGTGGTTAACATGATTACAAATATAATATTAAGTACTGTAAAATGTACTTTCATGGTACAGTGCTTAAATTTTAGTCTTTGTGAGTTCTGTTTTCTGGTCCAAGTTGTTGCACATTTCACTTCACAAACACAATGGCCGCTTCATAAAGACAGTCTGACGCCAGCAGGATTCCTGCTATGTAATAATGTTCTCCTGCAAGGTTCAGGGCTAACTAGCGCCGGCGTTCACAGCTCTCACCCAGTAACCGAAAATGCCCGTGCGAATGTAGGTGCTCTGGATGTTCCTGATGAAAGGGAGATGCATTTGTTTGGCAAAAACCAGCAGCAGCAAACCCTGCATCCGCACAGAAGTGACCTGGAAATGCAGCCAAAGCAGAAAGAGACTTTGTGGATTTTGAATTATTTGGTAAAAATTATTTGAATTCAAATAGAATAGAATAGAAATACTTTATTCATCCCAAACTGGGAAATGAGGCTGTTTCAGTATTAGACGTTTACAGAAGATATAAAGATTGACAATATTTACAGGAAATAAGGAGGAAAGAGCAAGGAAAATAAATTAAAAAAGCAAAAATCCACTATGAGGAAAATGGTGTTTCATACACCAAGCTGGCCCATTCAAATACATCTACTTGTCGACGACTAGATCCATGTAAATCTTCATTTTCCTGGCTCCAATTGTTGCACCGCTAATGTTAGTTTGGAAGTAAGCTAACAGGAGAGCATGTAAACAGAGAGCTCTCAGCAACTGGATGTGTAACGGAGTTGCTCCGCCCACTCAATCTGCAGAAACAGTCGTAGAAAACGACACCATTTTTAGTTTTATTTTGGCTAATTAAAATAGTTAGAAATAACATTGTTGTTAAAAACTGGTCAAAAGATGATCGGCGTGGGTCTTTAAAGATCTTTAGTTAGAACTTTTCCTTAAATGTCCGAGTAAAAAATGTTTGTTTTTGTTTACCTTCACAAAGCCTTTCGGTGCCAGTGTGTTCATGAAAAGGTGGCTCCAGGAATCCTCCCACATCAGGTCTGACATGAACTTCGCTGGGGTCGCTCTTACTTCTTGCAAGCTATAGGTAGAAAAACAAAACAAGACACAGGAAACAGGAAAAGAGACCTGTGTTAAATGACTAGATAGAGATTGCTATAAGATAGAGAAGATTATTTTTTGTTTACGAATGCATCAACAAAAACATGTCCAAGAAAGATGGATGAGCTGGACTGAGTTAGCATTAGCTGTCAGGATAGATTTACTTTAAACAGACTGTATATGTGTGTCTGTACAGTTTAAAACTTTTGCTCATAATAAGAGATAAAAGGGATGTTTTTGTTTTTCATTTTATTTTGGAAAAAAGAAGAAAATAACGAAATAATACACTTTTAAAATTTAACAACCTTTATATCCTATTTTTTTAAATAAAATAAAATTAAATGTTTAAAATGTAAATGAGTTTTTCACCTCAATTACTGCAAAAATTAAATCTTAATAAAGTAAAAAGATGCTTTTTCAAAAAAAAAGAAAGTTTTTTTTTCAGTCTCGCAAGAAAGACAATCATGTTAATAAAGTTTTTTAATGGAAAAAAATGTTTTAGTTTGAAAAAAAAATTTTCTCTGAAAATGAGAATTTTTAGCAGATTTTATTTGTACATTTTTCAAATTTTAGTCGATTCAAACATTTTTCTGGAGCGTTATCTCACCCGATCACATAAAGGTCTGTGGGGGGAAGGGCATCAAAAAGCAGCAGTGAGGTGATGTCTTCAGGAGGTTCTGCTGTGGCCACGTTCCAGGTCACCATGTGCAGCCTGTCAGAACACAACACAACTTTAATGTGTATTTTTGTCGAGTTCACCCCTTAAACAGGTCAACAAGAGAAGCTTTGACAGCGTCCTGCTCCTTTGAGGGAGTCCATGAATTCTTCCACCTGTACGCGTCCGTCGGTGTGAAGCGTCCACAGAGCTGGAAGGCTTCGTCCAGCCGGCGGGACACTTCCTCGCCGGCCTCATCGTCAGAGCTCAGGTCCTCGATGCAGGTCATCAGCTGGGACAGGCGCTGCCGGAGGACCGTTTTGGACCTGGAGCCCTGAGATGTGGAGCTGCCGGTGCTGTCTGAGCGGCCCCGGGGGCCATCTGGTAAAGAGTCCATCTTTGAAGGGAGAAGAATTCCGAACGGCCACTTCTTGGATTTAAGAGCGAATATGGAATGTTTTGGTTCTCTCAAAGTCTTAATCCAGTTGTAGGTCCTCCTCTTTGTCCAGGTCTGGGGAAGTGATGCAAACTGAGATCTAGTTGGTTGAAAAGCAGAGCGGCCGGTGCCCGTGTGGTCACGCAGAGATGGGGAAACCTCTGACAAAGCCGCGGGGTCGACTCAGGAATGTTGGCAAGAGCCGGCTGGGTTTGCAGACGGACGTGTGAATGTGTGGGCGGCTGATCCTCCATCACTGTGAGCATTGTTGCATGGAGTTGGATAACCCTTTAGATCCCCTGTAAGAGGTTTACTAGCAGCACTCCCTTTATTGGAACAATGCATGAAACCTCAGTCATGCAGCAGGGGACAGAGCACAATTGCTTCAGCTAGGATTTGGCCTCAGTCCAGCTTCGGCTAATGCATCCAGGCTTTCAAAACCCAGATATGGAGAAGGTTTAATGAAGTTTTAAACTCTATTAGTTTCCATTTTAGATCAAAAAGTAAGGGTGTGTTTTGGCAATACAATATGTATTGCAATTAGGCGTGTGTCTTTCTCTCTCACACGATTCGATACACATCTCGATACATGGTCCACAAATCGATACATAAAGGATTTCACTAACTTTCTGGTGACACGTTACAGTCCAATTATCAAAGATGCTAAAATCTGGATGTTTCTTGTTCACATGGCATTTAAACCTATAAATAATAACTCATGGCGTTTGACAGAGAAATGTATTCAGGTATTGGAAGAAGTAAGCTTGTGATTGGATGTCTTGTTTGCATCACATGTACATTAAAAGACAAAAACGATAGAAAAAAACAGAAAGTGAAACTGCAGTTTGGCAGAAATCGATTACCGTATTTTCCGGAGTATAAGTCAGTTTTTTCATAGTTTAGCCGACTTATACTCAGAAGCGACTTATATGTGTTTTTTTTTCTTTGTTTTTTAAGACATCAATAGACTCATATATTTGTTATTTTCCCAGTAAAACCGGTTTTCTTTTGCCGGTTGTTTCCGCTTACAACACCTAGAGTTCGCTGCAACCAAAGTATTTGCTGCTGACAGCGCCAGAAGAAGAAGTGTCGTCAAAATAAAAAAATAAATGGAATCTGATTGTTTTCCCCTTAAACTTTGACATTTCACCTATACAGATCAAAAGATTAGTATTCTTATAATTCTAGGTTTTGTTTATTTTTTTAAAGCTACTCTCGGCTAGGCAGATTTGTTCTGAAACGTCACACTTTTCTCCTAAAAGTGCGACTTATCCATAAGTGATACTGCTGTCACTGCCACTGCCCGATAAATTTTTCGATACATTTCTGATATCTTTTACATTCCAAATCGTGATACACGTCATTGTACGATACATATCCTGATATATCCCGAGAGAGTATCACACAATATTTTAATATTCTTTTTAATTATTTCTTGTGAATTATCTGAATGTTAATACATTTTTTACAAAAGAAAAATTGTAAAATGTATATTATCTAATAATCAGAACATTAATCACTGCAACTGTATCTCATAAACAAGTTTATCCAAGCAAATTCATGGTGCATTTTAGATAGTAATTCATCATTTAAGGGGAAAACAAAAGTAAGACTGAGCTATATGTTTGTTTTTAAATAATAATTTAATATCGCCTTAGAATGGATATTTCACTGAATCATTATTCTTTACACCCCATATCAAAAACTGAAATGTTTCTGATAAACTAATGCTGACAGATTGCTAAATGAAGCCATGTGGTCTGGAGAGAAGGTGTGGAATGAAAAATTCTGGAAAACTAAGAAGATGTTGGAGAGATGGAGACGCTTTTCACCTAAAAAATGTATATATTTTCCAGAATTATTGAAAACCTGCTCCAATGAAAATTGTGCTTTTGACATGTTCTTGCAGCATTTTATCACAATTTAAGGGAAATTAAGCTAAAGATAGCATTTCTGGGTGGATTTTTATATTCAAATTGTTGTGAATCAGGAGCAGACGAAGAAATATTGTTTGAAAAAGAGCTTATTTGCGACACAAAAACCTCTCATCCACTTGATGACCATTCGCATGGACGTCTTTGTTTTCTTTTTTTTTTTTTCTTTGGTCTTTTATGTTTTTACTTTCTGAAGTTTTTGTCTTTTAACTTGTGAAGCACCTTGTGACGTCTGTCTGATAGAGGTGCTATTTAAACAAAACATGGCATCTTACTTACAGGTATCTGACTCAAAACTGAACGACTGGACAGCTCCTATGCTGCTCGCCGTTTTTCTGATAACCGTCAATGTTGGGGGTTGGGGGTTTGAGGCACTGCAAACTAGTGAGTAAACAAATGGGAAATGGGGAGGGGGGGCAGCAACACAACTCAGAAGTGAATTTCTAATGTAGCTAGACCGGTCTGCAGAAACTATGTTCTAGAAAATGACATATTTTGGCAAAAATTCATAATTATAATTGAAAATCCACTTTTAAAATAGATTTTTTTTAAAATGTGTCTTTAAGAAAATACATTGTAATGTAACTTTTTAGAAATAGTCAAATATTTCATGTTTTATAAAGAATTTAAAGTCAGAATTTGTGTAAAAAGTTATGAAAATGTTTTATGCTTAATACTTAGATGATGAAAATCTTCAAATTAGCCCAGATTGTCCCGCCAGCTCACGTCTCACAGTCACATGCAGAGTTTCAGGCACATTCCTTCACAAGTGCAGCTTTAAGAGGATAACTGAGCCGCTGGTAAGAAACTGTTTACCACAGAGACTTAGAATCTGGATTAACAAGCTGCTTACAAAGATTAGATCGTTTTTTTTCTGGATCATTTCCATTTTTCTTTCATTTTTTTCCTGCTCTTGTTTCCCAGTATCCCTTTCTGCCGTCTCTTACCTGCAGCTGTCTCTCCCACCAACGTGAAATCCTCCAGCGCTCATTGTTTTGGAATCCTGCAGGGCACATATAGAGGAAAGGCTGTTTTGTTTGTCACTGATGGGTTAGCAAACTCTGTTAATGTGGACACAGTTAATAAAAATCCTGAAACGGCTTCATAATCACATCTGATCACTGTTAGAAATAGACGTGTTAAAGAGAAAAGTCTCCTTCATGTGCAGCCATGGAGAAAATCAGGATTCTAATGTGCCAAAATAAAATAGAATTCAACAAAAGTCTATAAAGTTTATGGATGAGTGAAAAAACAATGCTTTATTGGAAACAATCAATATTAATTCACTTCTACTATAAGGTACAATTACTGCAGTATGCTTCATGGTGGGAAATTGTAAAATTATTTAAATTGTAAACCAAAAAACAAACATTTCCCTAAAGTAAGTTCATTTTGTGATCAGAGCTAAGAGTTTAAATTAAAATAAAATCCTATTTTTTTATTGTTTTTCATCAAAATATGCTTTTTCTTAATAACCTTTTTGCTTGTAATAATAATAATTTAAAAAAAAAAGCATCAACCTAAGGTAAGAACTTCAACAACGTTAATGTTTTCTTTCTGTTGGGTCAAAAATTTTCTCAGCATCTTTTATTTTTAAAAATTTAGACCCAAGCACATAGAAAAAAATAATAAAAATGTCAACATTATAGATCTGTTTGACTCATAATACTAAAGTTTAGTTTCAAACATTAATTATATTTTAGCTTTGAAGGCTGAAACAAACAGTGAATAATATTTAGAATCTTATTTCGACTTTGAAAGCATTCTAAAAAGAACTTATCACAAATTATTCTAAATAATAAAAAATGCATCTGTTTATTTGTTTATTATTAATATTTTATAGAGCTGATGGTTTACTTAATATTTTTGTCAATGTCCACCAGGTGGCAGTGTATCTTCTTGTGAGGAAATTTCCAGCGTTGTTGAAGTGGAGAACTGTACAGACTGTTGTTTGTTGATGAGACTGACCAGTGAACTCATGTAGAGATATGTAACCCACCCTCACTGTGTATGCCAACACTGGAATGATGCAGACGAGCACTTGTGATAAAAAGATTTACATAAATAGAAGAAGGCATAACCTTGTGGACATTATATAACTGTTTAAAAAATACAGTCTATATTCACACAATAAATGTTAGATTTATTGTTTTCACACTAGCACAGTCTTTGGAAATTGTGTGAATCATTTTTATTGTTTGGTTTGGTTTGGTTTGCTTTCACACTCGGGGATCTCAGGGGAGAATCAAGACCTAAACGCTGCTCGTTGTCCTGAAGTGTGAATGTCTCCACAGTCAAGTCTGTCCGCTGGACGAGACCTGACATTACTGCAAGAAAAAGTAACTGTGTAAAAAAAAAAATAAAAAAATCTCTGCAAATACAAATAAATGCTGCAAATAGAAAGAAAATCTGCAAATAGAAAGAAAAGCTGCTGGAAAAAAATTCTGCAAATAAAAAAGCCACAATGAAAGTGGATTATCTGGGATTGTTTCTGCCAACACACCACTATGAGAAGAAAGAGAAATAAACCTGGATACCAGAGGAGTAATTTGTCATTCTATCTTTAACATTGTAAATTTTAGCAGTCAGGCTCCATGTCCTCTCCTTCCTCCCCGTCCTTGTAAAATGCATGTTTTGTGTTATAAATGATGCTACGTTTGTGTATTTTCAAAATTAATCTTTTGTTGTCCATGGCTAAAATGGTCACGATGTTATCTGTAGTGTTAATGTGTGTTATCGCCTGGGGACATCATTGTAAATATAAAATAAAATCTTATGATTTATTTTAAAAAGTACAACAGGAGTTTTCAAACCTTTTTCTCCAGCTTTTTACCTCAAAATTGAGTGACTGGAAATAGAACTACTTGCGTTGCAGAGCGACAAATGTCAGATTAGAATAGCAGAGGCGATGTAAACATTCTGTTTGATTAATGAACTTTCTATTTTTGTGTCAATGCTAGACAGATGCAGCACAAAAGGACCAGTGGAAATTAGGATTTTATGTGCAATGTCTCTGAGTACTTTTACTCTCAATAATCCACTTCCATTGTAGCTTTTTTTGTGGATTTTTTTCAGCTTTTTTATTTGTAGCATTTCTTTTGTTTGCATTTCTTTTATTTGCATTTCTTTTATTTGTTTTCAAAGTTAATTTTTTGCTGCTGTGGTGGGTGTCGGCCACCAAAGATTTCTGAGGAGCTTTTCCTGTTTTGTTTTTTCAAAATTGCTGCCTCCAAGAAATCTCAAAAACACATTTGGTGGGAAAAAGCTTCAGCTAATTTTTAACACTTTGTGGTGAGCATAACTCATCTATTCTTTTTTTTAATGACTGCATTTAAAGAAGTGAAAAATGGTTTATTCTCAATATCACAGTTAGTAAGTTTGTATCAAATTTGAGACCAAAATTTTTTTTATGTATATTCAAAATGTTTGCATGTTAAACTAACATTGTTGTGTGTAAAATTTTAACAAATCAACCAACTTATTGTAATTGATGTTCTCTATATTTTTATTAAAAAATAACAAACAAACAAAAAAAAACAATAACCCAAATTATTTTCATGGGTTTGAAAGGGTTTTAAAAAACAGCTTAACTTCAGAAAACATTAATTTTTGGTCAATTATTTGATGTAATGGGCTTTATGGTTTCTCTTGCTTTCTGTAATTAAAAATGTAAAGTGTAAAAAAAGAACCTAAACAAAAAAAAGACTTCAAAGAACAAAGGGATTATAAATGATTAAACACCAATTGTGACTGAAGGAGTTCTCACATTTCTTCATTTTAATAGATTTTGTCTTACTAAATGTACAAATTTTAGATCAGACTTCCCTAATATTGAACATTTTAAACTTTTTTCAAAGTATAGAATGAAGTAAATCGCTAAACAACTTGGATTCAGGTTAGACTCACATTATCGTCAAAAGTCAGTCAAAGTAGTAAAGCTGAAATCCTACCGTCTAGACGACTCTGTCAGAAGATGTTGGAAATCTGCTTTGTTCTTCTCTGTTGTTGGTTTTCCGTTTTTCATCAGTTTTCGGTTCTGCTGTGTTGTTTTCAGCTGATGCCCTTTTGGATACAACTTTCTCTCACACACACACAAGTAAACACACACACACATACACACTCTCCACAACAGACTTAG
Organism: Oryzias javanicus; assembly: GCA_003999625.1. Taxonomy (NCBI): domain Eukaryota; kingdom Metazoa; phylum Chordata; class Actinopteri; order Beloniformes; family Adrianichthyidae; genus Oryzias; species Oryzias javanicus. The sequence continues at coordinate 46,894 of ML136690.1, forward strand.
ACCATAACATCGGATTAAGCTCCAATCCCAGGTTGGTATTGACCAATGAGAGAGTTTGCATGAGTAGACATTTCTGTTTGTGGAGGCAGACTGACGCACAATCCTTAGTTAAAAAAAGACTCACTTTGTGTTGAAAAATAATCCTCAACTTTCTCAATAGTGTGGAATGTGTGTGCAGCTGTAATTAAGTTCATGCTTTTTTTTTCCCGTGAGGCTTTGGAAACAAATATTTTGCTATGATTTACTAACTGGAGATTTTATTTTTTTACTATATTTTTACTATATAAAATGTCAAGAAAAAACCTGTTTAGATTGAATCAACTGCATTTAGTCAAATTAGTTATAAATTGAAACAGGAAAGTGTTGAACACTCATAAAGTGGTTTACCATTTTCCCAGAAGGCCTTGAGCACTTTCCAGTTACTCTTCCTGCTGCCAGACTGCAACCACATCACTGTCTCCAGCACACATTCAACACATGGGAGGCAAAGGTGGGAATCAATTCAGTGATCTATGGATTAAAGGTCGGCCACTCTACCTCTGCACTATCAACGCACCACACAAATTTAAAAAAAAAAAAAAAAAAAAAAAAAAAAAAAAAAAGGAGGACAATTTTGGAACATTTGAAAAAATGTAAATCAGATCAAACTTTTTTTCATTAAGAAATAGATTTTCTGGCTCCGTTTCACAAAAAGTGACAATCCAATTTAATTTTGAAATCAAATCATATAGAACGTGTTTCAGTCAAATCAAGCTGCATTTTTAACAAAAGTGGTTTTCTCGCTTCGTTTTACACACACCCCAAATCCAATCTGATGTTTCAAATCAAATCAAACCAAATCAGATTAAATCAAATCAGCTTTACCAAATTAAAATGATTTTCTTGTTTTGCTTCACTCACACCCCAAATCAAATCCAAACATATTTTTTTAAATCAAATCCACTTTAAACCAAGCATTTTTTTCTAATAAAAAAGGTGATTTTCATGTTTTGCTTCACACCCTAAATTCAATCCAACCAATAAAATCAAACAAAACTAATTTAAATCAAAGCATTTCTTTTCTTACATAAAAAAAGTGATTTTCTTGTTTTGCTTCAGACACACCCAATCCAATCTGATTTTAAATGAAATACCACCAGATCAAATAGTAAGGATTCTGTGTTTCAATTTTTTTTATTTTTTGGTTTTGGTCACGTTTGGATTTGTTTCCCCATCAGTCATGTTCATGTTGATCATCCGCAGCTGTTTTCATTTCTGTCACTGTTCCCTTCATTGTATTTCGACGTCGGGTTTTCACTTCATCCTTGTTGGGTCATCTGCTCTGCTTTGACACTCCTATGGTTCTGCCACGTTTAAGTTTACTTATTAAACGTTTTAGTTTCTGTCACCAAGCCTGGTCCCCTGCATTTTGAGTCCTACACCACCTGTTTCTGACACACACACACAAATTAATAAATCAATCAAATCAAACGCATTTTTTAAGTGTGACAGAGATTTTTCTGCTTTGTTTTATGCCCACAATCAACTCCAAAATGATTTTCAAATCAAATCATTTCCATTCAATCCGTTTACATCCCAATTAAACGTTTCTCTTTTAAAAAATTATTTTCTTGCGTTGTTTTGTTTTACACACACACTCACACAATCCAATCTGATATTTAAATAACATGAAACCCTTTTAATGTAAACTTAAATTTTATAATAAATCACTTTTCATGCTCTGAGCAGCTCATAGTACTTTGCAGTTAAAAAAAAACAAACTTTTAGAAACGTAGCTCCAACATTTAAATTAAGACTCACCTATCTATTTCCCTTCCTCTCCTCTGTTGACACATACACCCCATCAAACCTCTTTTGAAAAAGCCCAGCCTGGATCCTGACATTCTGGCCAACTATAGACCAATATCTAATCTCCCATTCATATCTAAAATCCTAGAAAGAGTTGTGGTAAAGCAGCTGCAGTGCCACCTACAGGACAACAATCACTTTGAGGATTTTCAGTCGGGTTTCAGACCTCACCACAGCACTGAAACTGCACTGGTCAGAGTTACCAATGATTTGCTATTAGCTTCAGAAAAGGGACTAATCTCTGTTCTGGTCCTGTTAGACCTCAGCGCAGCCTTTGATACCATCGACCACAGCATCTTACTCCAGAGACTAGAGCATGACATAGGGATCAAAGGATCTGCCCTCCAGTGGTTTGAATCCTATCTATCTGATAGACACCAGTTTGTTCACGTAAATGGACAGTCCTCTCATTGTACTCGAGTTAGCTACGGAGTCCCACAGGGCTCAGTTTTAGGGCCCATCCTATTCATGCTTTACATGCTGCCCTTAGGAGACATAATCAGGAAACACAGCATTAATTTCCACTGTTATGCAGATGATACACAGCTGTATTTATCCATTAAACCAGATCAGAATGACCACCTAGAAAAACTGAATTCCTGCATCAGCGACATTAAGTCCTGGATGACAATTAATTACCTCCTTCTGAACCCAGAGAAAACTGAGGTCATGATACTGGGTCCTAAACACCTGAGAGATGCTCTCTCAGATAAGATAGTCTCCTTGGATGGTGTAAATATTGCTCCCAATTCTTCAGTCAGAAACTTAGGGTCTTATTTGACCAGGATTTATCATTTAATGCTCACACATCTCAAGCTTGTAAAACTGCATTTTTTCACCTACGCAATATCGCTAAGATTAAAAATATGTTATCTAAAAGTGATGCTGAAAAACTCATCCATGCATTTGTTACGTCGAGACTGGATTACTGTAACTCTTTACTGATAGCATGCCCTAAAAGTTCTTTAAAAGGTCTTCAGCTTGTCCAGAATGCAGCAGCAAGATTGTTAGCAGGAACTAGCAGAAGAGAACACATCACTCCTGTGTTGGCTTCTCTCCACTGGCTCCAGTTGAATTTAGAGTAAAGTTCAAAATCCTCCTGTTAACATATAAGGCTCTGAATGGTGTGGCCCCATCCTATATTAGAGATCTCATAGTTCCTTACCAGCCAATCAGAACGCTTCGCTCACAGAATGCAGGACTGCTTGTAGTTCCTAGAATTTTTAAAAGTACAGTCGGAGGTAGAACCTTCAGTTATCAAGCTCCTGTCTATGGAATAAGCTCCCAGCCCATGTCAGAGAGGCAGGTACAGTTTCTACCTTCAAAACTAGCCTTAAAACATTCCTATTTGGACAGGCGTTCTGCCAGACTAGCCAGTAATCATAGAATAATTAACATAATGCTCCCATACTGTTCTGAAGTTTGGGGAAATAATTATTATAATCACATACTTCTCCAATATATGCTGAAATATAAATGATGAAATATGTATATTCTCTACATAATAACATAGAAGGCTGCTAGAAGTTAGAAGCTGGGAAAAGTATGGTGCACTGGGGCTCTGTCCTCTTTTCCATCTACTTCTCCTCTCCTCTACTTTTTTATTTACTTCTAACTGTATCTGTGTTGTGGTGCAGTATAATTCACATGTTTTTCCTTCTCTCCGACTCCCCTGTGGGAGACCGGGAGAGATTGCAGTTTCCGGGAGACTTGTTGGTGATCCTGACGAAGCCCCGCCCATCTGGATGAAGCCCCGTCACCATCCGTCACCATCCTGCATCTCTGAGTGGAGTTGATTCCTGGTGGTCGTCTGGATCCTCCTGTCTCTCCTGGTCGTGGTCTGCAGTTTGCCTCATCTGGACTATGGACTTAATCATCACTCGTCCTCAGCTCTATATGAATGAACTCAGCTCTATATGAATGAACTCTACTCATATATGCAGTTTTAGCAGCTAACTTTTCTTTAACCGTTTTTGGTATCGCCTGTCCGTCCTGGGATGGGATCTCTCCTCATGTGGGAATCCTAAGGTTTCTTCTTTTTTTTCCTGACTCAGGTTTTTTTTAGGAGTTTTCCTTACCGCGAGGGAGGGTCTAAGGACAGGGATGACTGTTCTTTATGTCTGTTTAGTTTTTACCTATTGTGCATATTTTATGACTCATCTGTGCATCTGTAAAAACTGCAGGCATGAAGCCCAATGAGGCAAATTGAATTTGTGATATTGGGCTATATAAATAAAATTGAATTGAAAAATTGAATTGAATCAAACCACACACAATGAATACATGGACTGTAAAGATATTTACAGCTCTGCTGTTAGGATTATAATTCAATAAATAACCAGGAAAGATCATCTAAAAGTCATGTTAAAGTGGTGAATCTGGAGGCTTTTCCTAAAAACCTCAACAATCTCTGCGGCCCTGACGTTCTCTTTATCCACAGCTGGGAAGGAACAAAGTATATATATACAGTATATTTTAGATAGCTAATGTCTGCTTTGTTACACCTTGTGCACTATACCATTATTTCTCTCTACAATCAGTTTTTGGGTTTTTTGGCTACAATTTTTTTCTCCTTGTCTGATTATTTTTCAATTTTGTTGGCAGCTTGGTCAGTAACCAGATGACTTTTATGTTGAAAACATGTTCAACTAGAACAAGTGTCAAAAATTGAAGTCAAATCAGGTCTGTTTATTAGACGCCCCCCAAAGAATCAGAAAAAAAAAAAACAAAAAACCTTAACATGTGTGTTAATTAATTTTCAAAATAAAAGTATGTGTGGGTCTGTGTGGTCCAAACCAGTATGTGTCACGGATCAGGAGTCAGAGACCCAGATGCAGGGATCAAATAAATTCGTAAGTTAACAAAAGTAGTATTCAATGACAAAAAAATCACCTCAACAGAGAGCAAACTAAAGGAGATGCAAAAATACAGAAACCAGAACCGCTCAAAAGTATAGGGGGAAACATACAAAACGAACCAACACCAAACACAGGAGGACCTCAGCTTAAATAGAGAGCAAGCTAAATCAACTAAGTGCAGACAGCTGTGCACTCCTCCACAGAGATCAGGAGAGGTTGATCAGCTGGGAGGAGCCACAGTCAGCCTGCACAGAGGAAGAAAAGAAAAGGTGAACCACAAACAAAAGGAGAAACACACGTAAAACATAACAGTATATGAACGTAAAGTTACCCATTTGTGATATAAAAGATGGTAAAGTTTGACGGTTTTACATGAAGAAAAAAAGAAAAATGTGCAAAAATCATTTTTTTCAGAGAAATAAATGCCTTTTTATTCCTTTTATATTGTTTTATTTGCTTTGCATTCTGGCCTTTTTCTACCTTTATACCCTTTATTCATAAATTTGATCTATCAAGAACTGTTCCATCAGTGAATTTTCATCTAATCTTATAGAAATCTATATCTAAAAGGAAACTCCAACTTCTTCAAATTACCACTATAATACTCAGCACACTACCTTTGAGCCTGCATGTATTTTGCAGGAACCCATTAGGTAGAAGGACTGCAGGATTTGTGACCACATTCTTTCATCCACACGTGTGTGTACGCTTTAAAGAGTTGGCATTTAAGCGGAGAAGGTCAGCCGGCGAGCAGCTCTGCACCTCACACATAGTAGATGTGAGCATACAGAAACATGAAAGTGTGATTGAAATAAAAAAATACTCTGAAAATCCACACTTCTTTTTTTGCTTCTTTGTTTCAATCTTAAATTTTGAATATTAAATTCTGTTAAAAAAAAACCAATATTTGCAATTTAGCCGGGCTTTGGCAGGTGTATTTCTTTTAATTATTTACATCAGGTATTAATATTTTAGTTAACTTATTCATTTAAAAATAAAATCATTATGTTGAAATGCATTAAACCTACTAAAAGGATGTCTCTACTGGCATCCAAAGGGTAAGAACTAAATACATAAAATTATATTTAATTTTACTCATTAATGTATTTTTTTGTTGTTGTTGTGGATTAAAAATCTAAGAGTTTTTTCTTTAACTGGAATCTTCAAAATTAATAATGATCATCTTTATTTACAAAAAAATAAAAACAATTTCTAGGTTTTAATGAAGCAGAGAATTGATTGAAATACATTAATCAAATTACAGCAACTAATGTGTTGGAGTGTCTTTTTTTTTTTTTTTAAAGATGCTGTAATAAGAAAAATCACAACCAATTCACACAAGAACACAGAAACTTCAGTTGCTTAATTCCATTTTATTGTTTCTTTACATCTCCGATTTACAGAAGTGTTATTAGAGAAGATGACCAAAAGGCACAAATTCACAATAAAATAAAGAAAATGGGAGACCAGATAACAGGAGTGAGGGAGATTTAAAAACATTTCGGGGGGATTATGGAAATATTTGGTTTCCTTATACTCTGATTTTAGAAATTACAGAATCTATCAACAGATTTCTATGAGATTGTCTCTGTCAAAACACCTTCTCTCACAAATCTGCATGTTCAGGCTCCTAAAAATGGAAAAAAACAACTTCATTTGAACATCTTTGTTTCCCCTCTGTGAAGCTAAAAAGTCCAGCAGCCTCATAGGTTTGATAGAAGACGCTTCTAGACAAGAGGAGGGCAGATCCCGAATGCTTTGAAGCTTCGCTTTGTGCTCACCCCCAAGGTTAATTAAGCCTGCCGTTCCATGTTTTCAGTGAGAGAAGCTAGTGTTGCTCAGAGACTGACAACAGAGATACAACAACATTCAGAACAAAAATATATTCATACACTGTCCTGCCAAAGAGACGTCTCGCAAAGGAGTCTGTGAACTACAGAAAGATGGATTTAAATCTTTGAAAACTTCCAAAATTTCTACACATTCTAGCAGCTGCAGCTTAATTTTTAGACAACTACACCGTCATGGTGGTCTACGATTGTGGCTGGACAGCAGGATCAAGGAGGGCTTGCGGCACGTTTGGCAGGACAGTTTCATCTATATATGTGTGTTCATCTACATTAATTGATTTTACTATTTACAAGGTCAGTACATACAGTACGTCCACAGATCTCCATGATTTGATTGGTAGCCTCACAGACACAGAGCAAGATGATTGATGGAGAAGAGATGGTTGAACGTTTAGGGTCAGTGGGATTTTCATAGAGAAAATTGAGTTTGTCGAGGGGTGGGGGTTAAAGCGAAATAATTATAAAACTGAACCATAAATGTTGCATCATCTTATACCAATTGTGCAATTAAAAAAATCCCAAAATGCTGATTTATTTTGAAAGGAGAAACTTCAATGAAATATTAGTAAATTTCTGAAGTTGATGAGAAGTTGGTGATGAATCTCGCCAAACCTTCCATATTTTATGCACTATAAGGCGCACTTTAAAGCCTTACTTTACTTATATGAGCCTGAAAGCCTCATATAAGGATCAATTATGATTGTGCTCGATGTTAAAGCAATTGTGAGAAGTACACAGCGCTGTCAAAATGTCTTTTTTTTTTCTTTAATAGGTTGCAAACAAGGTTGTGTGTCATTGTAAAAACGCTAACGTGCCTAGCTTGTAGCTAGTGTTGGACTGTGTGTTTTTACGTGATACCTACAACATTAGTAGTTAGCGAAGTCACAGTAACGCTAGTTTTAGCAGTATCAATCTGTTTTTTTAATGTGTTGTAAACAAGGTTTGAAGTTATTGGTATTGTAAATCCACTAGCATGGCTAATGTGTAGCAGTCTCAAACTGTGTTCTTTTTATGAGCTACTAACAAGGTAAGCCGTTAGCATAATTACAAAAAATAGTTTTTTAGTTGTCTCAGTCTGTTTTTTTATGAGTTGCAAACAAAATTGGTTGTTATTGTAAATAAACCAACGCCGCTAACTTGTAGCAATGTCGAACTGTGTGGTTTTTTTTTGTGTTACCTACAAGGTTGGTTGTTAGCGTAGTCACAGTAACGTTTGTTTTAGCACAATCAGTCTGTTTTTTAAATGTGCTGTAAACAAGGTCAGAAGTTTGAAAGTTACTGGTATTGTAAATACACTAAACTGTGTTTTTTATGAGCTAGCACAGTAACAAAAAGGTTTTTTAGCCATATCAGAGTTGCAGACAAGGTTGCGTATTTATGTAAATATGCTTATGCGGCTGAAGTGTAGCTGTGTTGGATTACGTTTTTTTAAATAGTACAAGAAAGGTTTGGAGGAATGTCTGCTTTAGCCGTATCAGTCTGGGTTTAAAACATGGTTGGGAGTTATTGTGAATATGCTAACGTGTAGCGGTGTGTGTTTTTCTATGTGTTACTAACAAGGTTAGAAGTTAGCATAGTCACGGTAACATTTGTTTAAGCCATATCACTGTTTTTTTTTTTTAATTTTTCAAACAAGGTCGGGTGTTATTGTGATGCTAACGTGGCTAACATTGCTCATGTGTAGCGCATTCTAAACACGTTTTAGAATTAATAAGAATGCAGTTAATACAGCCTGACTGACTTATTTCTGATGCTTTTGTCCTGCTTAATGCTCCCTGTAGTTCGATGTGCCTTATAAATGACATAATTTTGAAAATAGACCACTTATTGACAATGCGTCTTATAAACCAGTGCGCCCTATAGTTTGAAAAATATAGTACCTCTAACAGGTCAATGCCGCCTTCAATTTTCAGAGCTTGCGCTCTTTGATGTCCAATAACTGCCAAAAAAGAAGCGCTTAATCGGAACAGATTTTTTTTTTTAGAAAAAGGCTAACATTCAATCTGACTCCAAATACATGTGCAGGATTATCCTTTTCAAATATAAATTTTTACATATATATAATCATATTTCTACAAATAAAAATAAATAGAATTTTTTGATTTAATATTATTTACAGGCAAAAAAATGAATTTATATAGATAAACTCAGGAAATATGATCATCTTTAGGGCTGTTGATGCAGGAATTATGGGAACCAAGGGCCATAAAGCATTGTGTGATTGGATTTTTAGCATAACATTTAAGGTTTTTGTAAAGTAAGACAAAAGAGGCCTTGACAACATGAAGGAAAAGGAGCAGAAATGTCTAGTGTTCCTTTTTTTTTCTTTTTAACCCGGCTTAGCACCATCTCTCCTCAAAGATACACTATTGTGTGTAGCTCAGATACATTCATTCACACTTAACAAAAACACAACACACTAATGTTTCAGATCGGAGAAAAAAAATAAATCACCTCATGTAAAAGACAGATGAAATCAAACCAGCGCTTAAAAAGTTGTTCCTCAGCAGCGTAGTACCTCTTCAGCTAGACCTCTGCTTCACTAATACTGATCTCACAGAACAGAAGAGTCAGATAAAATCACAACGATGAAAAAGAGACCATCATGTCATGACAGTTATTGCTATCGCTGGATAAGACCATTTATCCACTGGAGATGACCTAACGAGCAACAGGACAAGGGATTTGGATGTCAAAGATATCGCTGATTCATGGCGGTTTTCGTCGTCTCCACGCATTATTTTCATGTTATCTTTGCATTTCCACATTTTCCGTCACTGCATGTTCAAGAAGCAGCAAAATCATCACTGAAGAGCTAAAAACGAAAGTGTTTTTTTTTTCTTTTTTCTTTAATGGCTGGAAACCGTACAATGCCACAGAAACACACACAAGCACACCAACACACTAACATAAGCGTGCACAGGCACACGGACTTACGAAGCAGCAGAAAAGGTTAACAAATGCCTCAGCATGTGGAAGCAGGTCCAGGGACAGGAGAGGGTTTCCTTTCTGGTTGGTCAGAACAGAAGCGTCGAGCGGTTTCTATGCTCTGGAATTGGTTTTGAAAAGCAAAACCCAAATGCTGCGTGCAGCAAATGAAAAGGATTTACTACGAACACACACACACGCTCACACAAACGAAGCACAAAATCCGGACAAAAAGAGGAAATGAGAATAAACATACGGACACACCTATAGAACTTTAGACGTTTTAAAAATTGCTCTGTGTGTCTGTGTGTGTGCATACAATTCCCATCCCCTCTTAAACTATATATTTATATACACTGTTTGTATATCTCAAGTAGATAAATTATACTATTCTCTGTAGTTCAGGATAAGCAGAGAGAGAAGAAGAGGAACAACTGACAAGATCTATGCCAAAGGCTTCAGAGTATACATTTGGACACTAGATGGACAAATCAAGTAAAGAACAGATGGGCCTTAAGGAAGGAAGGACTAGGTGGAAGAGATCAGCTGAATACTGAGAGTGGGTTGGGTCCAGATCCTTGAATACCAGATTCTACTGCTGGAGGTGGGTTTTGGACCAGCCAGTCAGATGTTGAGACAGTTGAGATAAAGGAGGATGTGAATCCGCTGGTGTCTGGGTATTCTGGTCTGGAATGCAAGACAGAAACAGAAAGGGACAGCTTCAGCCAAACGGTACTTCATGACCCCGAAAAGACAGGGAGGTTTCCATTTTACAGAAAAAAGAGGGTAGGGTTAGAAATAACTTACAGTTGAACCTTCAACTTTCAAATAACGTGCAAGGAAAACAAATAAAATCACAAGCTGTTTGACTGATCATGTGTATAATTTTGATGTCAAATATAAATACCATATTTTACGCATTATAGGGAACACCACTAAATATTCTATTTTTAAACTTTTGTCATATATGAGGCACACCAAACTATAAGACACCCTGAGCGAGAAAAAACAGTCGTAGATAAGTCTGTCATTCAGGCTTTAACTGCCTTCACAGTACTTCAAGAATGTTTGTAACACGCTACATGTTAGCTGCATTAGCATATTGGCAATACCTGCACCTTCCAAACTTTTTTGCAACGCATAAAGAAAAAGACTGATAGCCTATCACTAAAACAAACTTTACTGTGGCTATGCTAATCCCCAACCTTGTTAGTAACATGTAAAAAAAAATATCTGACTGCGCTACATGTTAGCTATGTTGGCGTATTCACAATATCTGAAATTTCCTACCTTGTTTGCAACAAGCAACCAAGCAGTCTGATATCTCTAAAGCAAGCGTTACTGTGACAACGCTAACTCCCAAACTAATTAGTAACATGGTAAAAAAACACAGTTCGACAACACTACACATTAGCTGAGTTAGCGTATTCACAATAACACACAGTACTACACAATCAGACATTTTGCTAAGGAGATGAAAAGAATAAGTTAATGTAGTAGATAGCCAGCATTCAATCCCTTAAGTTACACAAACACAAAAAATATTTTTTTTCAAAGATAAGATGAAATCCAGTGACAGAGAAGAATCATTCAAGCAGCTCTGACATTGAAAATAAAATTTATCTGGTAAAGTGGAGTATGTGCCTTCGCTCAACAACAGCTGGGGCAAGCTCTGGCATCTCTGTGACCCCCTAAGAGATAAAACGGGTTAAAAAAAGGATGTATAGTGGAGTATGCTTCAAAATACATTTCTTAAAAGATATCTTCATATTTTCTACTTGTCAGGCAACCCATTAAAACATATATTTACTTATTCAGAACAAAGAGCTGCAAACAGAGGGTCTTCCCAGGACAGGCACTACCGTGTTGTTTCAGTTTCACTCTCAATATTGCCAAAAAAAATTGTTATTAAAACTTGGGAAATTAAATTACAGAAACTACTTTAGCAACAGCAAGGCAAGTGCAACAAAGAGCTGTTGCAATGAGCATATTAGCTCCGCCTCTCCACTCTGCTCTCTTAGAGTATCCACTGTTGCATGGCAGCAGCACTTGGGTTCAAGACTTGGGTTAGGAAACTACTGAAACTGGTTCAGCATCAGTGAGGCAAGTGCAGCAAAGCGCCATGGCAACGAGCATATTAGCTCCGCCCTCCTCGCCTCTCCGCTCTCGCTCTGCTGTTTTGGAGAGTCCCTCATTCACAGCTATAGCAGTTCACTTGTCAGGTCCAGATGACCTTGGAGCTGATGAACCCAAGCAAGTGCGACTCAAAAATGATCAGTTAAAATATTTCTATGGAAGTCTTTATGGTAAAAACTTAAATAAATGTGTTAAAAAAATATCAAAAAAAACGTGTGATAACTATGCCTCCTCAAAACGAGCAACAGCTCCCCAGCTAAACTCTTCTGGAGCCGGTTCTGGTTGCAAAAACCAACTCACCTGATCTGCAGCAGCGTTCACAGTCCAACACAACCTCAGTCCTCTAAAGCCACCATCCCTTTCACCGGGTCTTTTACTCTCATCTATCGCAGAGAACAGAAATTACGTTAGTTTCACAAAAAGTGCTCTGATGATCCAAATACAATGGTGCGTCGACGTGCCTCGTCTAGCTCCTTGCGTGTCTCCTCCTCCATGCGGCGGATGTCTTCCATATTCAGTTCGATCCACTTGTCGATCCAGCAGAACAGCTGACGGTGGAAGTTAGTGAACAAGCGCTTCTCTTGCTGCCACCCAAACGAAAGACAAAAAAAAGGTTGTGATTTGGCTCGCAGAAGCTGTTTTTTAACTGCAGAGATTTATGTTCAAAGGCTGGTGCAGCACAATAAATAATGCAGTGCTTTCCATTAATTCCATCCTGTTCATAATGAAACAGCTGCAGGTTAAGCTGTTGTATGCAGAAATGTTAAAACTTGGGTGTAAAACTGTTGCTTGTCCAGACCTTTGTCCAGCTATTGTGTTGTGGCATTAGGCCAAAGCTTCGACTACAAAAAAACCTTTTGAATGAAGTTCTCCACTTTATTTTGCAGGCCCCACCACTTGAATTTGACAGTGACCAGTTTGTAGGCACACATGTGAGGGCAGTCTTTCTTGTTCGGAAGCTCCTTCTGCAAGTAGACACAGACAAATGCATCAATCTTTAGGTAATTAAGCAGGTCCAAACACAACAAAACACAACAATTTTCCACTTTGGTCATTGAGATGTATTCAAATCCTTAAACACAACTTGTTCTTAAAGCATTTATCTTTTTGTGTCATGAAAAAATAACAACATAGATCAATCTTGTTACTTTAATGTGACGTCACAACTTTCTAATCTTGATCTTCTCCCATCAGCTCCTGTGGTTTCCAATAAGTATAAACCTACCAAGGTAGCTGATTTGAAATGTTACCCTTTCACGCGTAGGTGAGGTAAGACAATTGTAAAAATATTAGACCTAATAGTCTTAATTTTGTGTTTATTGCAGCCTACTTTTGAGGTCTCACAACATTAAGTTAAGCTATGAGATATTTTTGTAAGTTTTAGCACCCATCATTAGGCATCCTTAACTGCATCTTACCTACTTCACCTTTACTCATCCTTACATGTTGTTTAAGTGTTCTCTATGAGCTATCACCCACAGCATGCCCATTGAAAAAATGTGCATGTTGCCCCTCTTTCACCTACAGACAGCTCTTATCAGTTATTCTATATACCTTCCAGTCTGGTCCAAGAGGCCCTCGGCCTGTCTTCGCTGACTTATATTTGCAGGGATCCTCTTCTGGCTTGTAGTCCTTAAATGAGAAAAGACCCAAAAGATAAACAATAAAAATAAGGAGATATATGAAGTAATAGAAATGAAGGACGACTTTCCACACACATATTTATGTACCTTTGGCTCTACTTGACTTCTGTCTGCGATGTCAATATAGACTACATCCACCTTCTTCCAAGTTTCTGCGTCCAAACCGTGTACCTGAAATAGATCCGCAAAGCATTCTTAGACAACCGTCTTCCGAGATCTACAGCTTGTGATCGTCCATCTTTACTAACGTTTTCCTGGTGTCCCATGTCAGGTTTGTGCCATGTCTCAATCTTGATCAGGAAGTTATCTTTCATATACTCGTTCTGCAAAGAAAAGACAAGATGTCTTGAGTGAAATAGAGACCTTTCGAAAAGACATAGCCTGCTTGAAATAGGTCAGTGGCTTGCTCTCATGCCAACACACTAAAACACGCAAACACAGAATCAAGAAGTTGTGCAGCTGTGTCACTCAAAGAGATCATATTTCCGTCTCAGGTTTCAGGTTAACTAGCTCACTCTTTGTGCATTAAATGGGGACTATAAAGACTGTTTTTTTTTTTTTGGTTTTGTTTTATGTCTAACCTACTTTAATCAAAAATAACAAAAGGAAATCCTTACTGTGATAACTGTAGATCCAGGTGAGAAGAAGGAAGAGGAAACAAAAATAAAGTACAGTTAAAAAACAGTAAAGATATTTATCATTTTTAAATCAAAAGTCAACAGAAGAATTGTGGTCAGGATGATGTGTTTTTGTAGACTTTGCCAGTATCTTCGGCTGACATTTGTGTGTGACAGATGGTTGTTCTGCAGAGTGTATCGCAGCCCGAAAGGCTCAAATGTTTGAAAGGCTCTTCTAACTGAACGTATAGTAAATTATTTAAGTGCTCCTTCAAAGGTGAAAGAGACAGAGACGCATGGGGAACAAACAGGAGCGACAGCAATCCAGAACAGAAATACTCTGAGTCGCAGGAACAGAACCTTGTTTTAAAAAGGTGTAAAAGTTGTCAAATTGAAAGATGAGATGGAAAAAATAATTAATATTTTAATGTAAATGTGTGCTATTTTAGTGTGTACATTTCTGTTTTAGTGTACGGCATGTATACGCACCTGTGCGACAGTATGGATACGCGTTCCAGGCCTTCTCGTGAATGTTGAGAGCCGAAGAAGGAGCCAACATTCTGACAAATGACGGCACTTTACTGCAGGAAACAGAAGCAATGACCGAGAATATCAGTTATTGGGATTTACAGAAGGAAAACTGTTACACTTAGCACAACGGACACTCACAGATTACATTTCTCAATACTTGCTGAATCATACATTTATACGTTGACATATGTTTGTTCACTGTCCATACACTGAGGTCCGTGTCCATATAATGAATTCCCATGTTTTTGTGCAACTAATTTCTATTTATTCAAGCTTTATTATTAATAATGTTATTATTATTTTTTTTTTTTGGCTGACTGAAAATAAACATTTGCCATCCCTTTTGAAAATTGTTCGATCGGATGAAGAAAACAGTAAAAACAGAAATTAAACTGTAGCAACATATAAAGAAAAAGCCCATTTATGTATATTACAAATAAAAATTCCTAATCTGCTAATAATGTTGTTAGATCAGGGTTTAGTGAAGCAAAAGTGTTCTGAGTCGTCAAGAAGTCAAAATGTGAATATTAATATCAGTGCATTTACTTCACTGATTCATTGTGTTTACCTTTGAAATCACAATAGGACTGTTGCAAAATCTATACACTTCTTTAACTCAAGATTTCAGTTGTGCCTTTACAAATCTGAATTGTTCCCCTACCCCTCCAGCTTCTCTCTATCCCTCCAATTCACAGAGGCATTTGGAGCTATCATGGTGCCCTCACCTATTTTTTTAAGGGGAAACAATAGTGATTTCAGGCTGGGTGATCCGCGTCGCGCTGTGCCGCGGAGGAAAAACACATTTCTTTATGTGAGTGTGCTCTGAAGCACAGAAGTTCACATTTAAATGTAAGTAATGACTTTTGTTTTAGCATGACCGCTCTAAAATTATAATGTTATTATGTATGTACGCTAGCCACTACACGCTAACGTAGATGGCCGACGACTATTGAAGTAGTAGTAATGTCCGAATTTGATAAAACTTTTTTTTCCCGCATGGATTAGTCAAGATAAAAGCGTCTAAAACTGTTTGCATGCAGCTAACTGTAGCTAACGCTTAGCCTACTGGAGCAAAGTTGGGAACATTTTTTTAGTTTAATGTCCTGCGGTGATTGGATCTAAAACTGTATTTAATCAGAGATTATCTCTCTAAACTTTGATCTATTGTTTTAATAGTTTAGCATACATATGAAATGTTCAAGATCCAACAAAGTATGAAATATTCTGTTTCGTGCAGCTAACTGTAGCTAACGGTTAGCGTATTGCAGCAAAGTTGGGAACACTTTTTTATTTAATGTCCTGCGACATTGATTTGACGTAGAAAAAACATATTTTATTAAAGTTGATCTTATTAAAACGAGATCTATTGTTTTACTAATTTAGCATATCGTATATAAAAGTATCTAAAAAGTATGAAATGCACTCTTTTGTGGAGCTAACATAAGCTAACGATTAGCTCATAGCAGCAAAGTTTTGAACGTTTATTTGTTTAATGTCCTGTTTGTAGTTAGCCATCAAACCTCCAAGTAATCCAATCCAAATTGGATAAATATAAGAGCTCACAATAAGCCAGTGATAAATAATGGAATTGGTGGACAAAAGAATTAATTATTTCCAAGTGAACTTTCTATGAACTGCCTGTGTATCCTTGAGCATTTGAAAAGTGCATTTATATGGAACTCCTCTCACCTTTTACATCCCAGGATACACGACCTACTCACTCAGCCCCTTTCTTGGTCTATAAATGTTTAATTTTTTTTTATTATATACTGTTTTTTCAAACACAATCGCAAACCAGTGACTGCATCAACAGCAACACAAAAGTTAAAGGTTTTGTTCATTAGGAGGACCGAGGAGGCCGGGGGGGTTTGAACCACATGACAAATGCTGCTGCCTCATAACCATCTGCTTCCCCATTCCTCTCTATAAAACGCTTATTGCAAATTTGCAAATGGTAATTTTGTGTGTGTACTGGCCCTTCTCTCTTCTTTTTCATAGGGCTCATTTTTTAGCACCTCCACTCCTTCACCTCCACCCGTCTCATTCTTGCTGGCTTCAGCCACTGAGTACAGTTGGCCGACCTGGTACTGAAAAGCAAAGAAAAAGGATTTAGAGAGGAGTAAGTGTGTAATTCATCAAATAATAATAATAAAAAAACTCAATAGACATATTCTAACACATTTGTTCAATTTGTCGTCCCTCTTAAGCAACTGTAACAGAAATATTGGACCTGGTTTCTTTTTTTCTCAACATCCCACTTTCTTACATCCTCCTGATCCCGGCTACAATGGCTTCATTCATTTCGTAATCGCTTCTAATCTATTATAAAGCAACAACACAAAGGAGGCCCAACTCTAATAGGAACACAAAGGTGTTATTGATCAGTGAAGCTTGAATTCTTCCATTGTTTTCTTTTTTGTTTTTGCAACATACAGTTCAGTAAAATCTAATTAAAAAGGTTTCTTCTTGTTTTAATTTTTCCTAACACAAGATATAAGTCTTTACGACGCAATTCAATTTCATCCTTTATTTCAAATAGCCTAATAGCTGCTTTTAAAGAGTGTGAAGAAGGAGCTTAAAGGTATACAAAGAGGCTAACAAAGACCTTACAAAGTGTGGAATATGTGGTGATGGATGAAAAATATCACTGCTCACTAGAAAACGGGCTCCATTTCATCCAATCTGAATTAATTTACTAGAATTTATGTAGAATGAAAGTTTAACTATATTTGTAGGAGTTTTTGAGAGAAGAGAAGAAAAATCCACACTTTTAAGGCTGATGCTGATACGACCGAAAGAGAAAAAGAGATTGCTGACAGACAGAAAATGTACTTTCTTTTTCATTATTTCTGCAAAACTGAGGAAAAAAAACATGTATTTATTTAGTTCTATCTGTTTGGATTGTCAAAGAGGAAGCCAAAATACTCCTCATCAGCTCTTCACAAACTACACTAGCTCATAAAGTCACAGCCTTGTGATATTGGTGCAGATAGATCCTATATTATCCATGGTTCTGTAAGGCAGCACAGAGGTGGTACAGAATGTAATAGATGTCATAATGGTAAAATACAAACTGAAACTTACTTCTTCCACAGAGATGGGTAGAAGCACTCGACTGAAAGAAAAAAGAGACAGGAATTTATTTAAAAAGTATAATACTAACAAGCTTCATTATCTTCAGACAATCGAAAATGTATATTTAATCAAGAAAACAGGACAGATTATGAGTCAAAATGCAGAATAGGCTCATTTAACATGTTATATATTCTTTACTTTTTTTTTTTTTTTTTAATTATTCTTACCAATACTTAAAAGCCTAAAGGTAAGAAAGAAATCAGACATTACTATTTCAATTTAATGGAGGTCATACTCTTAATGGCCTTTTTTTCCCTTTGGACCAACTCATTATTTTACATGTCATTAAACAAGACTGTGCAGAAATTAAAAATGTTATTTCATTAAAATGGTATAAAAGCACATGAAAAGTGGTTGTGTGTCAAAACTATTTAGCCTTTTATGTCTTTAGAAAAGAGGCGAACAAGCTTTGTTTTTATGTTCTGTTGAATGTATAACCATAATGCACTCTGCACTGTTGCTTTGGTAATGTGAAGCCATCCTCATTTCTTTGGGTAAATGTATCTAAAACAAAGAAATTCACCTCAGATAATAATAATAATGAAATACTCTGTTAGTGACAGTAATCTAGTGGATTCTCTTACAAATACACCCACACATACAGTATATCAGCACTGGCACTTGTGATCATTATAATCCATACTCTACATCTGGGATCTTGTGTCATCCAAGCTTAAGCCCAATAGCTGCCCTTTGAGTATCAAATGTAATGTAACATAGTGTTCTGCTCTTGACATATTCTTTATTAAACCCAGCTCAGATGAAAATTGTGTTTTTGGTGCTTTTAACACTTTCTTGTAGCATTATTAAGCATAAAATTGCATTTATGAGTATTTGTTCATTTCAATAACTGTAAATCAGGAGTAGATTTTAAAAAGAGCTGTTCAAAAACATTGTAGGTGTGACGTAGAAGCTGGTACGGCAAGCCACAAGCCCTCTAATACGCTCCATTCCGACGCATCCAATTCAGATTTTTAACAAATATGTCTTTGTTTTCCTCGTCCGAGGTGGGATCAAACCCATAACTGTGTAGCTGGATTGCGCCAACATTGCTCGCCATTTTTGTTGCAGCGCTTATGTTAGGTTGGGGGTTGTGAGGGAACTGTAAGCTAGCATGTAAACCAGGGATGTAAAACTTGTTATGGATCTGGGGCCACATTCATTCATTTTTTTCTCAGTTTGAAAAAAAAAACCTCAGGAAGCTAATCACTTATTACTACTTTGTTTATTGTGTTTATTTTTTTATCTCTTGTTATCTCTTGTGTTTCCTTTACTTTCCCTAGTGGCAGAATTGTGCATTGCGGTCATTTCTTTAAATCAGGGGTCCCCAAATATTTTCTTGTAACTGTTTTCTTTTTTCAGTTTGTAGGCTACCAGAAAAAGAATAACAATTACCTAAACGTAAGCATATATGGTTTTTCAGAAAGCCTTACATTGTAAAATTTTAAATAATTAATTCCTGTAATCTTAGCAGAAAAAGATAATAGGAAAAAACTAGAAAACAACAACTAAAAAACTAGATATATAGCATTACCTGCGATAAATAAATAGCTGAGGACGCTAAGCTTGACAGCTGAAAACGCTGATGATGGCTAGCGAAAATTTTAGCGAAGTGCCAAATTAGCCAAAACAGCTAGCATGTATGTAGATGAAATATTAACTAAACTTAAAAAAAAACTAAAAAAACTGAAATATGTCTAATTTAGCCAAAACAGCTAGCATGAAGCTTGAATATCAGCTAAACTCAAAGTTAGCCTAAAAACCTGAAAAAAGCCTAGGGGGCCAGGCCAAATGTGGAGGAGGGCCGGATCCAGCCCGCGGGCCCTCGTTTGGGGACCCCTGCTTCAAATAACCATAACTCACCACAGGAATGGGCTAGAAACATACTTTTTTTTTCCTAACATCCTAATGTTTTGCTCTTGACTGGGCCAGATTAAATCACCTGGAGGGCCGGATACGGCCAGTGGGCCATATGTTTGACACCCCTGGAAACAGAGAGCTCTCAGCATCAGGGAGGGGAAATGGGGTTGCTCTGCTCACAACTCAGAGTCAAACTTTTAATGACTTTCTGCTGTTCTGCAGAAACTTTGTTCTACAAAACGATGCAGGTTTTAGGATTTTGGCTAAAATCGACATAATCATACTTAAAAAAGCACTTTTACAAAAGATTAAAAGATGATCGGAGAGGATAAATGTAATCCGAGTCCAACTCTTGTCTGGGATACCAGATGCTCCAAAGGTGTAACATATTCCACAAAATAATCTTGCAAAGTAAATAAAGTTCACGCTACATTAGTGTAATTTAATTTAGTGTGTGGAAACAAAACACCTTCCAAAGTTTTGCTTTTTGCCCTCCTTGTATCTCCTTTACCTAAAAAGATCAGGTGTCAATGTTGCTTCAAAAGAGCAAATGACAGCTTTTTTTTCCATCCGTCCTTATGAAACAAAGTCTTGTGTTTCAGTTTTTTAAATATTTTTGGACCAATGTGGGTCAGTGGTTCAGGTGAGCAAACCGTCGGTCTGAATCAATTCTTGAGTCTCCTGAGACTCCATGTGAGTTTCAAGCTCTGGCAGCTGACAGTCTAAGTGCCATCAGCTCTCCATCGTGACCATTTTAATCACTTCTCACACCGACTGCCGAGGCTGTTAATCGCTGCAGATATCCAGCCGTGCCATCTCTCGGATACTGTAAGCCTTTTTTTCTTTTTTTTTTTTTTTTGGTGATAGACCATTTATTGATTGAATCCATTTAAAGGAAGGGGGATCAAGACAGTAATTGGTGTAAAGGAATAGGGCTGTATATCACTGCCACTTTGCCAAATCGATTTGGTTCCACAAGGTCACGACTGGTTTTGATATTTGATTCAATGATCAATCTTTTTTTTTTTTTTTACATTTATTAACCCAAATAGGAGTTTAAGCTGAAAAAAGTTGAATACTAACATTTAAAAGAAGCACTTTTGTTACAAAAAGGCAAAAAACAGACAATCTGCTGCAAATTGACATTTTAAAACTCAGTTTTATGGATAAATGTGACTAAAATTAAGACTAGAAGGAACATCTTATCAACTTTTTTTAGCACTTTCTGGAGATACATTTGGTCCGATGCCTAAAAATTAACCAATTAGTACAAGACGTGATATTTTTTCCCTAAAGAGGCCAGTGTGATCTCAATGTTCTGATCTCATTTCACATATAGGCCTCATCAGAGCCCCCCCTCGCTCAAACAACCTGTTAAAAATCCTCCACATGTTTGTCCCGCAGAGGCCTGACATCCTCCCTTAACCCTCTTCCTCCACCTGCCTTCTCCTTCAGCTGATGCAAGCATCCCTTCATCCTGGGACATTCTGCTTCTTTTCATCCCTCCGGAGCTGAGCACACGCACGCACGCGGGGCTGCTGCTGCGCTCCATGGCGCGTTTCACCTTCACCATGGCGCATCAATAACATGGCCTCACTGGCACGGCGCGGCACGGCCCGGCTTATTCCCCTCAGCTGTCATTTTCCAGACGCACGGAAACGCGGAATTTTAGACGTGGGGTTCGGATGTGAAGGCTGGGATACGTGAAGGGCATCAACGGATGCTGATGCAACAACAGCGCCCCTGCTTTTCCCTTTTCCTTTTTTTTAATCATCCAGATTCATGAAATGACAGATCGCGAACACAGAGTCCTGAAAATTGAGATCTCTCTCCCCCCCCAACCCGCCGCTGCTGTAAATCCCCCTCCCGGGCTACAATGTCAGCGCAAAGAGCGCATCTAACGCGCGCCCGGATCCGGACACTTACTATTCCTTTATCAGCATTTTCTTTATTTTTGTGGCTCCTGAAGGTTCCGATCCAGAAGACTCCGCTGCAAACACGTCCAGAAACAGGCTTCTTCTTTCCCAGCTCTCCTCTCTATGTCATCCTACCTCCACTGTCGCCTATTTTCTCCAAATTCACTTCCTGATCGGAGCCGCGGCGCGGCGTTGCTGTTACGCACAGAGAGATGAGAGGAGGAGGAGGAGGTGGAGGAAAAAGAGGAGGAGGAGGCGCACTATTGGAAATGCTAGTCCACTCAGGGAGTGGTCACAGGGGTTTGTTCTCCTCAATCCTTACAGTTTAAAGGTAAAAAAAAAAAAGAAAGTTTTACAAATAAAAAAAAATTAGCAGATTCAAGTACAAAAAACAGCTATTCTATTAAAAAAAAAAAAACCATCAATAAAACAATAGAAACATTTAGATACGAACTTAAATGTAAAGTTAGTTTCAGAAAAAGGTCCAAATTAATAGAAATTATTTATTTTCTGAGGAGTAACCCGTCACGCAGCGCGTCATGACGCACGGCATTGTATGGCAAGCAAAATATGTAATAAATTCCTTGTTTAAAATCTGGATTTTTGATATACCGAAACGTTACTGCATACTGAGTAATTCTTCAAAAAGGACTTTAATTGAATGTGAATTTTTTTTTAATTTTAGTTTTTTTCCAAAGTGTTTTATTTTCTACATATTGTAGATAAAATACAGGTTTGCGTCAGGATAGGGATTTGGGGTAAAATTCTCTGCCAAACCATCTGTGTGAAGCAGTGAAAGCTGATTTGCTGTGATAACTGATGTGTCAAAAGGGAGGGAAAAAAGTTATAGAAAGTTATATGCTTACATATAATTTTGAGTATCTTGTAGGATAAAAAAGCTTTTCCCATCTCAGGCATGCTTGATTTTATTTTTTGTGAATATATTTTTCAATATATAGTCACAGTAACCTTTTAATCCAGTTACAGACACTATGGAAGCTCTCTGAATTTTATTATAATATTTTCTAAAACAAATTCAGCATTTTCACATTAATCAGATGTCTTCTGTTCTAATTAAATTATTACAAATAAATAGCTGATAATAAATAATATATTTTTGTTTACTTAAATCTTAAATTGTAAATTGGTAAAAGGGCACAAGTCATTTTTAAGAAAAATGGATCCATTCAAGAATTGCACAAAAAAAAGCACTGACTAAATTCTAGTTCTTAATATTTTGGACAAAAGTCAACAAACTTTAAATAACTATTTTTCTTACATTTTTTACAAATAAATAAAAATGCTGAGTTATTTTTGGTGATTTATATTTTTTGCTTTACACAAACCATGCATTTAAAAAGTAATAACAATTAAACTATTTTTTGTTATCTAAAATGCCATTGTTTACTGCATTTTTCCTTGTGATTTATGATATCTTCAGCATGCCATAAAATTTGGTAAAAAAAAAAAAAAAGGTGTTTATTGATGACCAATGCACCGTTGTTTTCTGTGTTTTTTCCAGGTGATTTGTGATATCTTTAGCTTGCCATAAACCATGCGATTAAAAATAATAACAATAAAGCAGTGTTTTTGATGGCCAAATCGCCATTTACTTTATTTTTCCTGGTGATTCGTGACATCTTTAGCTTGCCATAAAACATGCATTGAAAAAAACTGTGTTTTTGATGGCCAAAGCGCCGTGGTTTGCCGCCCTCTTGCCAGCTGATTTATGATATGTTTAGCTTGCCATACTGAGACGTCAGAGCGCGCTGACGCACTGATGATCATCCACCACCTCTGCCTGCGTGGCTGACGGCAGGATTTCGGCATTTTCACCAACAAAACCTTCACTGATTAACTCACACTGAAATCCAAGGCTGATTAAACGAAAAACCAGCTGACCAGCTTTTGCTGCATGATTGTAGGGTAGATGAGCCATGGCGCATTACAGTAATCTTTCTGTCTTTCAGGA
Organism: Oryzias javanicus; assembly: GCA_003999625.1. NCBI lineage: Eukaryota > Metazoa > Chordata > Actinopteri > Beloniformes > Adrianichthyidae > Oryzias > Oryzias javanicus. The sequence continues at coordinate 70,188 of ML136690.1, forward strand.
TGTGCATGGGAGTTATGCAACAAACGGATGCTATATTTATAGCACATCTGTGTCTTTTAACATCCTCTCCTTCCGGTTTGTCTGGGAGCACTTTTAGCTTTTGCAGAATGTGGCTTTAATTCTACATTTTGCTTTTCATTAGGTCATTTTTAAAATAGGATATTATTAATATTAATATTATTATTATTATTTCACTCAACTATGGATAAATATCCAAAGCTTGTTAAAAATAATAAAAATAATGTGTAGGGCAATACAAAAGTTAAACTCATGATTAAAATAAATGCACAAAAAATTAAAAATATTAAATTTGGTTAAAAAAAAATGACTAAAAGGCTTTCATTTAATGTGATGTTGATTGCAAAAAAATTTAGCCTAAATAGTTTAGCAACAGTTTACATAAAATTTGTTTCAACTGTGCCAGTTTGTTATCATATACCTTTTTTTTTTTTGCTTTTTCAGATTGCAAACAGGGATAAAAAAATTACTGATATTTTACTAAAGATAACAAATCAACCAATATGCTGCTAATATGACATATCTTTCAGTGTAATTTCTGCTCTCTGCCTGTTATCTTTTCAAATACTGGTGGTCCAACCAGACTTGCTAGCAAGTTTCCATTGGTTTATTTAAAGAATGGCAGCTCAGTTAAGACATAGAGGTTAAAAGAATCTGCCCAAAGTGGGCCAATGGCTGCCAGATGAACCAAACCAACAGTTTTTTTTTTCATTCTGAGCTTGTGTTTATCAGACAGTGGTGAAAAACTAGAAATACCATTAAAATAATAAAAATGAATGATTTGGTTATAATTCATGAAAACCCTCACTTTTTCCACTTACTTGTATTATTCATTCCCTTCTCTTTATCATCCATTTTTAATGATTATTTTGTCTTTTATGCATCTATTTATCTTGTGTTACTGTATCTTATGTTTTTAGTGTTCAGTACTTTGTTTTAGCATTCTGCTCTTTAAAAGTGCTATATTTATAAAGCTGAGTTGAGTTGAGTTAATTTTTATTCTCTTAGACTTCTCACTTGCTGCAGCAATTTCTGCAACTCACTTCTCTTTAGTCCCGCCCCCAAAACTTTTAAGTAGACTAAGCATCTTTCCTGTATGGAGCTTGGGACATTTAAAAAAAAGGTTCCCCTTAAATTAATCAGTAGTGGCCAAATTTAGTATTAATGTGAACAATTAGCAATTAGATTTGTTTTGGTGAAAATTAGCCGTTTGGGAGCAAGTTATCATTTTATTGTCACAAATTATGGTAGGATTTTTTTTAGCATGTTGTGAGCACAAATTGGGATATTTTTGGACAAAGTGTAGTATTTTGTTGCTACAAGTTAGCATTTTGTGGTCACAAATTAGTATTTAGTGCCCGTAAATTAGTATTGTGTGTGCAAAAATGACAATTTCATGGTCACAAATTAGAAATTTTATTAGAATATTATAGGCACAAATTAGCATTTTAGGGTCACAAGTTTGTAATTTGTGCACATAAATAGGCCTAAGCATTTTGTATGCACATATCTGCATTTTGTGCTCACAAATTTGTATTTAGTTATCACAAATTTGCATTTTGTGAGCATTTTGTTATCATTTTTCTAGTCACAAATTAGCATTTAGTGCCAGTAAAATAGTATTTTGTGTGCACAAATGAGCATTTTATGTTCACAAATTAGCCAATTTTGTAGAATGTTGTGGGCACAAACCAGCATTTTGTAGTTACAAATTAGCCTTTTGTGCGCACAAGTTATCATTTTGCAGTCACAAATTAGCCATTTTTTACAATGTGAGCAAAATATAGTGTTTTGTGGATACAAATTAGCATTTTATTAGCATTTGGTGGGAAAAACTAGTGCTGAGATATTAGTCTCTAGTAACCTTTTGATCAGGTGTTACATTCTGCTTTTATGAGCAAACACATATTTGGTTTAACCCTTAAATAGATCTCTAAAAACTCATGTGAGAAAACAAACTGTTTTGAAGTTATTTTTTTCATGGGTTACTTCTACTTTTTTGTTTCAACATCAGCAATGTAAGACAAAATTCTCAATATATTAATTAAAAAAAAAAGATTTTTGTCTCTACAAAAACTCTTCATGATTTTGGGCTGTGCCACAATTTGACCCACTTTTCAGACAATTTGAAATTAACTATGAGGCTTGTGCCCTAGGGTTTCACATCAGGCATGTTTCCTCATTTTTTGTTGTATTTTGTGCTTTCTTAAGGTCAGTCATGTGAAGTTGATGATCACCCACAGCTTTCTTCATTCCAGTTCATTTCGCTGAGTCAATTTAGAAGTCTAGTTTTCAATGAATCCTATCAGGTCTGCTCTTATGCCAAACCTTTTTATCTCCTTGTTTCTCATTATTTGGTCACGCTTTGAGTTTGATTAAGTTGATGTTCCTTACCCTTTAATCAATATTTTCTTGGTTATGTTTAAATCTATAAGAATACTTTTGCAGGGCAAATATTTACTTTTATAATAAATAACAAGCAGCTTTCCCAACCTGCAGATCTGCCCTTGAGTTTCATTCTTATCTCTGCTGCTTTGTCCAAATATAGTCCAGGAATTTACTCTGAAATCAAGTCTTCTGGGAAGCCCAGAACAAATACTGTTACTCTTTAGCTTGTCCTACTTCTGATTTTTTGTTAATGGTTTATCCCAGTCCAGTGATCAAAATGTGTGTTTTTTTTAATCCAGGCAGCAGGAGAGCTCCAACATCTACCTTTCCCAGAGTGACTGATGTTTCCTTGAATATCGGGTGATGAGAGCTGCTGAGGTGTCGAGTGAAAAGCATCAGCTAGAGTGTGGTATCAGGTGTCATAGCAGGACCCCGACAGCCCTGGAGTGATAAACCAGGGTGTGATGACAATGTGGCAGGAACATCTGCTCAGAGATCCTGTCAAACACCAAATTAAAACGGAACGCAAAAATCATCAACAGGAGCAGGGGTTGGTATAAAATACTTTTTTACTTATAAAGTTCAATTAAAACCGCAGGTGTTAGGCGCCCCTGTCTTCACCTCGCCCTCACTGCCCCCCCATCACCACATGCTATGGCCCCTCACTCTTCCCTCCTCCCCTTGTCACCCTGATCACAGAATCACAATGAATTTATGAAAAGAAAACTTTTCCAAAATGGTAAATTTTCTATTGACTTTATCTCCCTAGCAACCATTTTATCTTTTGGTCGCCTGGGGGTGACGAACAAGTCTGTGTAATTTTTAAAAGAATCGGCAAAAGTACATTTTTTTATTTTCTTAGCAACAGAGGTTTTATGTTCCTCACGACCACATTCCTACTATAGTCATTTCATATCTTATATCCCTTTGCTCAGCTAAAGGCATGGATTCATGAATTACATTTTCACAATATTCCAGTATAAATATGGAGCAACAGGGAAACGCCACTTTTTGCAAGCTCAGCACGCTAACAACATTCCAATCTACAAACTTTAAAACCAACATTTTATTCCCAAACTAGCTTCCAAATAATAGTCAAGGAGTTGGAAGTTGATAGATTAAAATCCCCTGGTAGAGTTTGATTTGTTGCTGATACTAAAGGTGTTGTTTTTTTTTTTAAAAATTCAAAATGGCGGCTTCTTTCTAAGGTCAACAGAATCGCAGTTGTGGTTTTAGACTTAAGCTTTAATTTCTTCTATTGTGGGAAAATGTGAAAATCATCAAACTTTGGCACATTTCACCATTTTGAGTGATGTGGCCATCCCATAATGATTTCAGAATTTTCTTTGGATATGATATGATCCAAATAGTACTTATCCGTAAGGTCACAGGGGTCATTGGAAGATTCACCCTAAATATGTAAACATTTTCAACACAAAGACTTAATTTTTCAGCAGCTTGTGTCCCAAAAGAAGTGAAAATAAAAGTGTCAGAAAAAATTAACAACTCTGAATGAACTTATGTAACATCCTTTTTAAAAATTATTGTTTAACTTAAGGTAAGAACTAGTTTGATTATTTATAAAAAAGTAGTTGTCTGTAGGTGTTGTTACACAGGGAACGCTCGAGTAGAACATGTTGCCATTTTTGCAAAATAGTTTCAGACATTAGGCTAGAAAACCAATTACAAAACACTATTTCATCCACCCAAATGCAACATTTTTTGTACTTTTTAAAATTCACCAAACTTTTTCTCATTTTTAATGGTGATAGGGAATTACTCAATTGATTTATGTAAACAATCACTGTGCCCAGAAGTGTTTTCTAACACATTCCTTATTCTGACCTCTGCTGGTTGAATCAAAAAGGAACAGAGAGCTGCAAATTTGCTCTCCTTAAATTGTCAGTAACCATAGCAAACCGCTTTAATCAGACACCGAGTGCAGGCGGGTGAGCGGTGAAAAAAGGCAAAACATCTTTTATTAAGTCCCACAAGTCCATCCACATTCAACACGGAGAGCTGCATCAACAAAATAACTGAGCCGTATCTGCGGAGATCCCAGCAGGAGCCCTGTTCCAACAAAAAAAGAGACTTCTGCAAAGCACATTTAAATAGGAAGAAAGAAAATAAATACACAAGTAAAAGTAGAGGGAGATTTCTGTGCAGGGAAGTGCTGAAATGAGCTTGTCAGGAGGGGAAAAAGAGTGAAATTTCTGCATTTCTCTCAACAGTAGAAAGCTACAGCCTCTAAATGACATAAAGCTGATAGATGCACTTCATAAAAAGGCATCTGGTTTACATCACTAGTTTCACCAATAAACACGAAATGACCTCAAACTCTCTATTGGAGGGCGCTCCAGTAGCTACAGCTAAAGCGAGAAAGCAACATAAACACTCGAACGTTCGAATTTGGCAAAAAACTAGAGGCTGTCACAGAAAATACAGACATCTGCTCATTGGTACAGTCTCATCTACAGTGTTAGATGTTAGCCCTGCAAAAACAAAAACAAAAAAAAAAAAAATGGAAAAGTCCAGTTATCATCGGCGGTGAGCTCCTCTTCATTTAGTTGGCAGCGTCCTCTGGAAAACTCCAAGTGATGGACTGAAACTAGTAGGATGCTGTGACGTTTGGACGGTTAGGAGGCGGAAACACGACTCACAAGAATTCTAATCTTTTCTGGCTTAAAGGTCTTTTCCTCTTCAGTCTCCTTTTTCTTTCATTTCCCCTCGTGTTTCCTTCCCTTTTCCAGGAAAGATCTCTGCGACCCCTCTCTTTGTTTTCTATTTGACTCAAATAGGAGTCACCGCCTGCTAGCGTAGCGTTCCCATTGTCTGTGTGTTTTTTCTTTTGTGCAGCATCGTCTCATTCCTGTGCGCTCCTCTTTAGACGAAGGCCTCGGGAACGTCTGAGCCGTTGATTTTGATGAAGATTTTCGCCTCGTCTGCCCTCTGCCGCTGCTCCTTGGCGAGAGTCCGTCTGTAGCAGATCAGGTAGAGCGGCAGCAGGAAGCCGAGCATGCTGAGGACGAGGAGTCCGATGTTGACCTGGAGGAGAACATCGCTGTTGAGATGGCCCAAATTGTTTCTTATTGATTTTTTTTTTCAGCTTTAGAAACGTACCCAGAACGGGTCTCCCTCCAGGGGTCCCATCATGGCTAAGAAGAGGGGCTGCTGCAGCAAAGCGAACACAGCGCTGACCAGGGACTGCATACCTGTCAGGCTGCCAAACTGTGAGGAGGGATACCTGAAAAGAGGAGTTCAGATTCTCAGTTTGAAGCACATCAGACAACGCTGAAGAGGACGCAAAACTTAGAAAATAAAAGCCGAAACAGAATGATTAGGGGAGGCTGGAAGTGTGGCACTTACACAGCAGCGTAGAGGCCGCCGACAGCTGAGTGGATGAATCCTCTCACCACAGTGTGCAGGATGAAGGACACGATCTGTGGAGGCAGACGAGTTAAAGCTGGAAGTTTGGACTCTATTTGCCAAGATAGGCAAAATATGTAAAAAGTCCCAATCATCTTCTGATCTATTTTCAAATCTGTCCCAGTGGTTTTATAAGCCTCGTTTCCACTGACTGGTCTGGTACAGTCCAGTCTAATAAGAAGTGGTACTATACGGTCCAGTAAATTCTGACGTGAGTTTCCACTTAGTTAAGCCTCGCTTCCACTGAGCGTTTGTTTTCACTGTGCATGCGTGGTGTAGACCACTAGCATGTCATTGTAGTTCGACGACTAGAAAATCAACAACAATGGAGGTCATCCAGCAGCTCCTCATTTATTGCTTTACTTTTTGTAAATCGTGCTTAATAGGAATTTAGGCCCAATCCAAATTCTTCCCTGCATTTAAAGGGACATATGTGGTGAGAGTGGTGTCCAAAATACTTTTTTAAGATCTCAACCTTCAAGCGGAGGGAGACAAAGTCCTCCGTAACGGAGAAGGGCTTCTCTTCACGTGTGTGCGCAATGAGCGTTTAGTATTACTTATGTGGCTTATCGTCAAAATCCAAAAACTTGTAGTTTTCTAGAACATAGTGTCTGAAAAGTGGCAGGCGGTCGTTGGAAATTTGCGTCTGAGTTGTGGGTGGTACATTTGGCGCGGAGCGCATTTGGCACTTCCCCTCCCTGTTACTGAGAGCTCTCTGTTTACATGCTAGCTGAAACATAAGCTAACATTACCGGTGCAACAAAAACCGCGAGCAATATCTATCCAGCTGTACAGTTTTGAGCCAGATGACAGGTCAGACGCGGGAAATGAAGACGTACTTGGATCTATGCCTCAAAATGGAGCGGAGCAGAGTGCCAAAGGACCGCCCAGCAAGTTTTCTTTGTAACCTTTTTTAAACTGCACTTTTTACATTTTGAACGGTTTGAATAAAGAAATACTCAAAAATTCAATTTTAAGCCAATTTTTTTATATATGTCCTCCAGCATCAGAAAACAAAAAAAGATGTTATAAACACCAAAAACACAATTTTCATAAGAGTGGGCCTTTGAAAATACAATTTCCTCAGAGTCAGGTTGGTTGCTCACCTGCAGAGGAAGATTTGGCACCAGACAGGTGATCCCAAATCCAACCAACAGGATGTTTGTGAGGACGAAAGCTCGGAGGGCGTTGGTCACCTTCTGTGACTTTCTGTCTCGCCGTTTGGGTTTTGTTTCGTTCCTTGTGAGAGGAGGACACGACAGGTTGCTGGACAGAGATGCCAAAGCCACATTTCTCTGCACTCTGTGAACTTCTCTGACTTACTTGCTCAGTGGCTCCTTGTCCTCCTCTCCATCATCGCTGCTCTTTAGCTTCCAGTCCATGATCTGACCGATCACCGGGGTGGTCATCAGGCAAAGCAGCTGCAGCACGCCGAAGATGGAGGAGTAAAGACTCACTAAAATGAGAATAAAAGAGTCACTGAAAGTGTGATTTAAAGGTTTGTAATGAAAACTGTCATTTGATCTGCACTATAAAGCACACTTGAAAAAATGTTTTTTTTCTTTCAAAAAATGACAGAGCAGCTTACAATTCTTTGCCTCATATATGGATTAAAATAGAATTATAAATTCACTAATGCAGCTAACGTAGCAGTGTCAGACTGGGTTTTTTTTCCTGTGTTGCTAACAAGGTTGAGTGTTATTGTGAATACGCTAATGCGGCTAACGTGTAGCGGTGTCGGTCTTTGTTTTTCTACGTGCTACAAACAAAGCTGGGAATTCAGAGTTATGTTTGCTTTAGAGGTATCAGTCCATTTTCTGAGTTGCAAACAAGGTTAGCTGATTTTGTACATTCCTTTAGCGCAGCTAACGTGTAGCATTGTCTGAAAGTGTTTTTCTATACTCTATTTACAAGGCTTAGAGCTAGCGTAGTCAGAGCTATATTTGTTTTAGAGATATCAGTCTATTTTCTATGAGTGCAAACAAAGTTGGGTGCCATTGTAAATGTCTTCAGCGCAGCTAGCATGTAGCGGTGTTGGATCGTGTTATTTTATGTGCTACTAACAAGGTTGGGGGTTAGCGTAGCAATAGTAACTTTTCTTTTAGCTGTTTCAGTCTGTTTTGTAGTTGGGTGTTATTGCAGCTAACGTGTTATAGCTAACGTGAAATTGTAAATTTGCTAACGTCTCTAACATGTAGAGGTGTTGGACTGTGTTTTATGTGAGTTGCAAACAAAGTTGAGTCTTTGTGTAGTAAGTACAATGCCTGTTTTAGCAGTAGGATAGGAATAGCCATCTATTTTTTAAGTGTCACAAACAAATTACAGGTATTGTGAATACGCTAACGGGGCTAACGCTTTTAATGTGGCTAACATGTAGCGTGTTGTTCTAAAGTTACTGTGAAAACATTCTAACAAAGTCTGTCTGGTAGATGGACTTACTGTACCTCAGTGCTCCTTATATATGACAAATCTTCCTAAATAGATCATTCTTTAATTCTCATGATTTTATGTGTGACAAAAATAGGGTAAGACAACATTTGATCGATATAAAGAAAAAGGGGGAAAGAAAGTGTTAATCTACTCTAAAGTTAATAATTACCTATAAAGCATTAGAGCAGTATTGAGCACAACAACATGGTTGTTCTAAAGTCATTAAAGCTGCCATTATGAGGGAAATGTGCAGTTCAGGGAGCAGTGACACATGAAAAGTGCAACATGTGGAGCCACTCATATGATGTGTGCTCTTTGCTGATGCTCAGGGATAAAGTTAGTTAATGAATACAACTAATGGTGGCCAGTGTTTTCGCACCGCAGCTAAATGACAGGTGCAGAGTCAGGTTATTGCTGAGGACAACAGTCAAGTCAGCTGGAGATTGAGCAAAGCTGGAAAAAAAATGATTTTAGGCGGACTTGGTACTATGAGGAACAGCTAAGACTACTGTAGCTTTTGTACACTACTTTGTAGAACTTGGTTATCTTACCCACTTCCATCCTTTCCACTGAAAAAGTCAGTTAAATCTGGTAAGTGTGGTCACTTCAAATGCATTTTTAATTGTCTTTATTCAAAGATAAAGACAAGCCGACTGACCGGTGTTTAGGTCTCCATCCGTGAGGGACTCCAGGACGCTGTTCATGGCCCCCATGTAGAACAAAAGACGGAGCTGAGTGATAGACATGGTCAGCGCGCTGAGCAGGAAAATTGGGCTCATGATGCTCTTCATGAATGACTGAGCTGCAGAGGAAATGAGGACATAACTTAGAACTCGTCGCAGGGAAATCTAAGCAATGGGTTCGAGTTGCTCTTACTTTCTTCTTTGGGCTTGCAATCCATTTCCAGATCCATGGTGGAGAGGCAGAGAGTGCGACCGTCTTTGCCCACCAGATCCTTCTGTTTCACGTTGCTGCTGACACTCAGGCGACGGCCCACTGTAGTGACCTGCTGGTAGAACTTCTTCCCTGTGATTTTGTGGTCAAAGCCGAGCCAACTGAACTTGATCTTTACTCTGTGGAAAAAAGAAAAAGTATGGAGATGAAGAAAAACACCTAAATATAAAGATCTACCTCACTGTCCGCACTATAGCTATAGGGCGCACCAAAGTTTAAAATTATGTAATGATTAAGACACACAATGAACTATAAGATGCATTAAGCAAAACATGTTAGCCATGTTAGTGAGTTCAAAATAACACCCAACCTTGATACTGCTAAAACAAGTGTTACGTTGATTATGCTAACTCCCAAACTTGTAAGTCACACGTAAAAAAAAAAAAATAAAACACAGCACGACAACGACACAAGTTAGCAGCTTTAGCGTATTGACAACATCTGTAACTCTCAATTCTATTTGCAACAAATGAAATTACTGACCGATTCAGTGATTAAACAAACGTTACTGTGACTATGCTAACTCCCAACTTTGTTAGTAACACGTAAAAAAAAAAACAGTCTGACACGCTACATATTAACCATGTTAGCATAATTACGGTAACACCCAACCCTGTCTGCATCATGTGAAAAAACAGACTGATACCACTAAAACAAATATTGCTGTGATTATGTTGTTATTATTATCTTTATGTTGTAAGTAACACAAAAAACACATTCTGACAGTTAAACGTTAGCAACGTTAGCTTATATATAATAACACCCAGCCTCGTTTGCAACTTGTAAAAAACAGACTGATACCACTATAACAAACTTTACTGTGACTTGGCTAACTCCCAACATTGCAAGTAACACAAAAAAACATAGTGATGCCATTAAACGTTAGCTGCGTTAGCGTATGTAGAACAACGTCCAACCTTGTTTGCAACTTTTGTCAAAACCAGAATGGCATTTTGACTGAGCGCCGTGTCCCTCTCAAAGACGCACTGTCGTCTTTTGTAATAGCTTTTTTGTTCATCTTTTAGTGGGAAAAATATAGTATTTGTGTGTTTCTTTGAGACTAACGTGTAGTCCATGTCCTCTGGTCCTGGGAAGGGTTCCAGGGGCCAATTGAAGAAGCAGTTCAAGAAGACCAGTCCTGCACAGGCGGCCCACACCACCAGGATAGTAATGAACGGGACACCAAAGTCATAGATCACCTGTCATTGAGATAAATCAGAACATTTTCAAACATCGTCCTCAAAAAACAGGCCTTTTAGTAGTATGTCAAAAATTCTTACCCCATTGGTAGATTTTGAATCTGCCAAAGGGGCAAGAAAAGGGGTCTTACAAAGAATTCCTATTGGGGGGAAAAGCTCTACTGTATGTTTTCTCAAACTAAGATTATCAAAATTCTTTGTTAATAAGATTATTTTTCTCGTAAGACATAAAATAAAATACATTATCCAAAACAAAGTTCTTAACTTTCTTAAGATCCAGTTTTTGCAGTGGACAGATGAGCAAAGACACAACATTCATCATAAAATTAAAATTCTACAGTTAGTTTGAGGATTTGGTTGAACTGCTTCTCAAAAGGAACCACTTAATATCATATAAAATAATGGCCTAAAGGCAATTACCTAACTTAATTACTTATGATAATTTGGCCCAAACAGAAATTTGGTTAGACTAAATAAAAAAAATAAATAACTTTTAAATGCTTCTATTTTTTCTTGTCATCAAAGTGCATTTAAGTGAGCTTGACAAACAATATATTTTTTGGGAAATAGCCTAAACTAAACTGCACTGAATTCTTGCTATTTGATTAAAAGTCTCATTAACAATGGATCTGTAAACCAGATCCTTAGAAAAATAACTTCTCTGATCATATATTGTTGTTTATAAAACTATTAGAGAAGTTTTAGCTGGAATTAAGACGCTTATTTGATAACAAGAAAAGAAAAGATAAAAAAAAAAAATTATATCACATAACTATTAATGGCATATTTGATACAGGCATTTTTGAGACCCCAAACTCATTAGCATGATCATAACTTGCCTTAAAAATCTTCTGTTCATAACTTGATCAAAGCTTTCTGCCTTGTAGTTCATCTTCATTCCACTAGAGGCAGTACAAGGGGTTTTCTTGCTCTTTTCAAAATGGCTGCCTCCTCCATTAAATTTTTGGTGGGAAATGTTTAATTGGTTTTCACAGCTTTATGGTAAGAATAACTCATATATTGTTACTCGTTTTTTACCATGACTCCTTGTTGTATTGAAAGAAAGCTAAAATTGTTGATAATAAATTCTTTATATAACATTTACACCATGTAAAAAAATGTGTTGGATCAAATTTGTCACTAAAGGTAAAAAATATGTTTTTTCCTGAAGACCAATGTCAATATTTTTACATTTTAAGTACGCGTTGTTTGCAAAGATATACCAAATCACCTAGCATAATTAATAAATCTATTTTTCCTAAAAAGTCCATTATTAATTTCTTTTGTTTTTTTCTTGTAGTTTTTACTTTTTTGTAGATTTTCGTTTAATTTTCCATCAATTTTTTGATATAGTGGGCATAACAGAGTTAATATCTGACTTTACTTCTTGGTGTTAAAAGAACGGCTTACCTAAAAACATTAGATTAAATCTGAAAAATAAAAATGTTTGCGTTCTCAAATGTGCAAATAATGTATACATATAAAAAATATCCATCAACCGTGAATGTAATAGTATTGTAGTCTGAAACTCCATTCTGGCATTTTCTTGTGGCTTTTAGTTCATTTGACTGTGATTTATGACTTTGTTGTTCATGGTTACCTTGACTCCGGGGAAGGTTACGGCCGAGGAGGCATAAGACCCGATCATCAGAGCAATAAAGGTTGAACGAAGGTCTCCAAACATGTTAGGAAGCTGAAAAATCGAGAAAATTGGTTTTTAAAAAAAATGCCAAAAAATGTCAAAATTTCACAGCAGAGCCAAAACAAAATATAGATTTTAATGGTACAAAGGGTTTTGAGTATAAATTGGTAGGATAGAGTGGGCGCACTTTGAAGATGATGCCTAATGACAGCGGGGTCAGAGGTCACAGAGGGAGCCGGGCATTGCTGTGGATCAGGGAAAATGAATGGACTTTATACCACGCTATGTGATCGGACGTGCACAGCTGTTCCGCATACGGCACAGACAAACTACTGCACACGTAAGACAACACGGGAAGACGGGTTCATGTTTATACTTTTTGTTCCACTTTGTTGAAAAGAAAGTTGTGAGAGAAAAAAGGTGGAAAAACAACAACAAATGAGAGGCATCCCCCGCTCTGTTCCCTTTTCAAGAGACTGAACAACAACAAGCACATTTATTACGTAAGACGGGGTGGCTGGCTGGCTGGAGCGCCCAGTTTACAGTATTTCCCAGGAGGGGCCGGTCAGTCTGTTCACACAAGAGCAGCGTTAGTTAGAAGCTGCTGGATGAACATGAAGCGAAGAGGTGACCTGGTGATTGACATTGGCGAGGGGCCAGCTGTGGCCGCGGAGGGCAGCTGAACGTTACCCAACAGCCGTGGGCTGAATGCGAGCGCCTGAGGGCTCGCCGAGTCGTCATCAAGGGTCGTGACTAATGATTAAGCAAACACTAAACCTCTCCTGCCTCCTTTTTAGGTTGTTAGAGAGCTGAGGGGCAGCGGACTGAGACTCGGGTGAGCGGGGTTAACCCTTTAACACCTGACACATCGCAGGTGATGCGAAAATAACACGTGCTCTTTGGTTTAGCACAGCCGCTTCTCTTTGCTTCAGAATCGACTAGAATTACTTGGTTGAAAAGTTATGGTAAGCCAAAGATCCCTTTAACATTAAAGGGTTAACCACTCAATGATGAGTCTGGTGTCTTAAAGGTTCTGAAACCAAAACTCAAATGAAACACAGTAAATTTGACTTTAAATATAAAGTAAATATATATATATATATATATATACATATATATATATATATATATGATTTAGTATGGCAGGAGTATGGCAGGAGTGTGTCTCTGATGGTTGGGAGCATCACCATGGCAGAGCCCTGGACTCCTTTAGGAGACAGTATACTGATGGTTGGGGGACAGGAAGGAAAAAAAAGCAACTAAATGTCAAGATGCCGACCATGTAACCCCTGAAACTTAGGAAATGCCTTTGTTTTTAACATGTTTACAACAGCATGGCTACTTTCTGTGTGGATTTAGCATGTGTGAGTTTTCTCCGGGTTTCCTCGAACAGCCCAAAAACATACTTAATTGGCTAATTGATAACTTTAAATGGTCTGTGGATTTTTCTGTGCCTCTGGAAGGACTACATTTACTAGAAAACCATCCAAGGTAGTACTGGGCGATATGCAAAAAATAATTGTGAATTATGAAATAGATTATTTTATATCACATTAACGACGTATAACATGATATACCACAATATAGTTTATTTTCAATTATTCCCTGGCAAAAAATTCACAAAATATGTCATTACTTATTTTTCTCTGACTTTATTTTTTGAAGTGACATTTAACTGAATAGTTATAAATAAGGTTTCACGCTCCAGCAACCCCATGACCCCAAAACGTGTAAATGGAAGAAGGTTTCACATCATTAAAAAATATATATTTTAGTCTCTGACAAAAGAAAAAAAGAAAAATAGCAATTGATGGTTTAGTTCAAAAGTGAGAGTGAAGCAGGCAAAAAATAAATAAATAAGAAATATAAAATATATGTTTAAATAAATATATATTCAATTAGTGGGCAAAAAAAGAAAATTAGAAGAGGAATAAAATAGATTCTTTCAGGAGGAAACAAACAACTAAAGTTATTGAGTTTTGTCCAACTCTGCAATATTTTTCTTAAAAGTAACTATGTTTTAAATTACTATTTGAGTCTCGTGGAATATGATGTAAAAAAATAAAGTAAAATAGTTATGTAAAGAAATATAGTGGTGGGATTATGTGAATGTAAGCAATTAATAAAACTAGATTTGACAAATTTCACATTTAATGGATTCAATCTGTCATTTACTGGTTGTATGAGAATAAATGTGTCTGTTTATGATTAAGAGTTGTTATAATGATATCATTTACATTTGTATGTGGATGTATATATGTGGAAGTGTGTATTTTTACTTTTAATTTCTTAATGTCCAGCCAAGTCGTGAATAATAACCCAGAGTGTGACATATCTTTTTAAAGATATACGTTTCTGGGGTACTTTTTGTAAAAGAAATCAAATCCAAATGTTATTTTAAGAAACATTATCTAAACATGTTGCGAGTTTGGTTCAGATTTGTGCTCTTTTCTAATAAAAGACTAATTTTGCAGGCCAATTGCTTCAAGTCGACATAAAAATGACAAATTATTAGCAAAGCTAATATACAAAAATGTTCCTTGTTTAATTTCTATGGTTGTTTTAATTTATATATATGTTTTTTTTTTTTTTACACATTTCTTTAAAGTAAAACATTAGCCAAAATGTTTCAGAACATTCAGATAATCTTGCATTTGATATAATAAAAACTGTTTGTGAAACTTGATTGATAAAATTTATATCATGTAAACACCAGAATCCTGTGAAAACGTTTTAAATAAAGTTAAAAAAAAAAATAAATAAATAGAGTTCAGTGTTAGAGACCAAAACAAAAGGGGGATACGGGGGGGTGGATGGGGTGGAATGCCAGACAAGAGGCGAAGGAGAGGATGAGCAGGCAGGAAGCCAGCAAACGATCAGAACAGAGCAGTAAGAGTGAGGCAAAGTGCTACAAACATAAAGGATTTACATCTGGACAAACATCTGCAGCAGGAGGACACTAAACACCCAAAGGTGCACAGACTTACTGTGAGGGAGGTGAAGGTCATGCACATGCCCCCGAAGCCGTTGAAAGTCAGCGCGATGAAGATAAGAACAGAGAGCTCTAAAAACAACACAGATGTTATCTCATCTCTTGTTTTATGGGGGGGCAGGATGGGTGTTTGGCAGACCTACCGGTGGGTTTGTAGGCTCCGTAGGCTATGAGCAGGCAGGAAAAGCCGAAGCAAGTGCTGGAAATAGTTTAGAGCGTCAACTAAAGATATCAGATTTTTTTTTTTCTAAATAGGTTTTTTGGCTCACCTGCCCAGCAGACGCAGCTTTCGAGGCCCATACTTGTCCATGACGATCCCAGTGGCAGCGTGATGGCGGAGAGCAGGAAGGAGCCCACCGTGAAAGCCAGGTTCAGCATCTCGTCTTGCTCCTTGCAGATCAGCCAGCCGTTCATCCTCAGGTTGCCTTCTGCAGGAGCCAGGGGCTTCATCTCCACCCCGTCGCCCAAACCCACCACCCCTTTCTTCAGAGTCATAGTATTCAGGGTAGTCGTCGGCGTCTGCTTCGCCAGAGGTTGGGACAGATTGAGGCTGGAGCTGTTCCCTGAAGAATGGACAGGTTACTTCAAGTTAATACAATCTTAAAAGAAATCCTATTTTTTTGACTCTGATCCAAGACAAACTTTTTTAACTGATGTTACTAAAGTGAGACTTGCTGGTACTTGCTCTCACATTTTTTTCCTCACATGATCTTTGAGATCGACACAATTGTGACCAAAAGTACAACGAGTGCATACAGTCATGAGAGTGACGAGCCTTCCAGCAGAAATACCCCAAGTGTCAGCATTTAATGTGCAAACACGTAGAAAAAAAGCTGAAACTTCTAAAAGAAAAAAAAAAAAAAAGAAACATCTGACTTGTAGCTTGGAACCTAAAAAAAGAAATGCTGGAATTCAAGCTTTTGTTTTGGTCAGAACTGGCAGGTATGAAGAGTCCTGGAACAGAATGGTGACAGAGGGAGGGTCATCGGGGTTTGGAACTTTGGATCAAAAGATTTCCACAGATTTTCTGTCTGTAATCTTCCTGATATTGATAATTGTATGGTGCATTTATTCCACCAAAAAAATGTTAAATTTGTGAAAAAAAATATTTCTATGTTTTGAATTAAAAGAAAATGGCTCGTTTTATCTCATTTGAAAAAGACAAGATGATTTTTGGATTTATCAACTTTATTTAAACGTTTGTATCGTATTTCTCTCATTAGCATGATCCAAATGTTACTAAAAGCCATTGTACAGAACTTGGTCAATGCTTTCTGCCCTGTAGTTCATCATCACTCCACTAGGGGCAGTAGAAGGGCTTTTTCTACTCATTTCAAAATGGATGCTTCAGCGAAATCTCAAAAATGCTTTTGGCTTGAAAAGTTTAGCTAATTTTCAACACTTTGTGGTGAGAATAACTTGCCTATTCTATATCTTTTTATGACTACTTGCTGGTCTAAGCAAATGTAAAATCTGACTTTTTCGTTTAACTATTATGAAAACACTTGTTTCATCTTATTAAAAAACACCTTTGAGACAAACCTTTCATTTTTACTAACCAACATAATCCTTCATATTACATTTGATACATGCATTTATGAAACTCTTATCTTATTATTATGATCAAAATGTTTACAAAAACCTATGGTATATCAGTTGCTCCATGTTTTTTTTCTGTTCTGCAGTTCATCATCATTCCACTAGGGGCAGAAGAAGAGCTTTTTCTGGTGATTTCAAAATGACTGCCTCCATGAAATCTCAAAAGCAGTTTTGGCGGGAAAAAGTTTATCTAATTTTAAATGTCACATTGAGAATAAATAATCTATTGTTGTTCCTTTTTTAAACTACCTTCTGTATTGAAGTAATGCAAAATGCGTTGATAATTAATTCTTTATATTACAGTTAGACCATGTTAAAAAAATGTGTGGATCTAATATGAGACAGTAAATGTTTTTGCATCTCAAAGTCCTCTCCAACTCTATTCTTTTTCTCTATTCTAAAATCGTTCCTGTGGTCTTTTATTTATGATTATCCAGTTTTTAGCTAAAATTAAAATGTATATATTTGTCATTTTTATTACATGTTATGACATACTTATAAGAAAATCACTTTTGGTTGTTAGCAGGACTGTTGCGTGGAAGTTAGTTTAGCTAACTTCTCAGCATGCTTTCGTTAACACTCTCTCCGGCTATAGCGACAAGCGCCTCATAAGCCCAAGCTAACACTAGCGTAGAAAAAAGATGTGAGCAGCTTAGAGCCAGATGGCAGCTCAGATGAGGAAAAGGAGGACGTACGTGAATCTATTTGTCTGCAAATTGAGGATGTTTAGAACTAGAAGCGGAGTAAAGCGAGACTTTGTCCTTCCCATGGCAGTAGTACGTCATAAGCTTGAACTTTGGGTTTTTCATCTAATGCGAATTAAATAAGAAA